>OVBI01000273.1:0-97158 GCA_900406495.1 Sisymbrium altissimum | reverse complement strand
GAAGCTGCCTTTGAAGATCTGTTGTGAGACGCTCTTGATCTTTGACCCTAAAAGAAATGCCACTGAAGTGGTTTTTGTTAATACGCCTGAGAGCAGGTTTAAGCAGTTTTAAACAGCGCATCAGCCTGAATTGTTTTATGTTATTTGAGGGAGACTTTTAGATTTTAGTAAATTTTTTAGGTGTATTTTAATTACCTTATTGCCTACCGGCATATGACAAACTCCATTTTCAACAAACGAAACAAAAGTCTCATTTGATAATTTCCTGCGAAGTGTTTTATGTGAGTATTAAAAACACTTTCTTGTAACATGTATTCTTTACAACTACCTTTTTGGTAGTTGGGTTTCTTTACAATTGCTTGTATATCTTTTGTTATGCGTACGTGCATGTATAATATTCATTATCAGTGGGTTTTTTCAATAACGTTGATGTCAAATTATTTGACTAATAAAATGAGACTACGTATACTGATATATACAATGCAAAAACATGAAAATTCTTAATTAATTGGACAAACCAAACGAAGATAAGTTTTCGATCTCCTTTCAATTTTCATGTTTTGCATTGTAAATTTAGTTTCATTTTATTAGTCAAATAATGAGACAATATGGATCAACGTCTTATATATTATACATGCACGAACGCATAACAAAAGGTAAGCAAGGTCGGTCAATATTTCGTGATATCTTTGAATTATCCCTTGATTATTTCTGTAACCTACAATTGACAGTCACGTGGTACCTTTTTCGGTAAACTAAGGTTCAATTATTGGTTACTTGATTGCACTATTATACCATATCATTCTCTACAATATATGAATAGCTGGAAAATAGATAACGGACGCGTACTTCAAATTTTAGGGGGAAAAATCAAAAAATTACGGTAAAAAAAAATCAAAACCAGATGTATTTTTAGGGGAAATTGGCTTAGCGTGTGGTTTGCGTGTGTGTGTGTGAATGCCGCCGTGGCATGTCATTATCAATTAAGAAAAAAAGCTTTCTCTGAATTATGTATGTTTAATAACATTATTACACTAATATAGTATAATTAGCTCATTAAAATACGTTATTAAAGTAAACGTTAATTAGATCATGTGGGTGTTTATGATTCCACGTTTGCTCTTCGGGAAGAAACAAATGTTTAAAGAGAAATTTGGTTTGCATCCCACCAAGAAACATAACAAATTAAGATTAGTTTAATACAGTACTGTACTTGCTTCATTAGACAAAACACGTAATTATTTACTCCATTAATTTTAACATTAAACCATAATTATTGGCCTTTTTTTGTCAACATATTATTGTCCTTTTAGCCTTCACACATGTTAGAGCGGCAGTGGTCGAAGGTTACTTTTAAACTATACTTATAAAGCAGTTAGCTTTAGATTCAAAAGAATACGTTAGTGATCGGAAAAATGAATTAATTAATAGTCTCATAATCATATCCGTATTCTACAACCAAAGAAAAAAAAAAACAGTCCTTTTTAGCAAGTTCGGGTAATCTATTTAGTAACTTTTGGTTTTAAAGTTTCATTTTGGTTTCTATGTTAGCTTGATTTTGGAAGAGTTGATTATGGTGGTTTTGGATTATTTTAAAGTTTTAGAGTTTTTGTTTCTCATAAAAATTTTGGACTCTATTTGGGTTTATCTAAATTTTTAATTTGCTTTGTATTTTTTTATGATTAGTATAAGTATCCACGAAAGAAAAGTATTGCAAATTTAACATTTTACCCCCAAAAAAGTACAAAAAAGTATTGCGACAAGTTCATTCAATATTTTCTTAAACAAGGTACAATGAATAGAGTTTGATGCTTGCGTCAGCAGCCGCATCTGGGCTTACGTGGATATGGTTAGGACAAAAGTAAAACTAACCAATCAGATGAAGTCTCAGAGGACACAGCTGTCTCGCTTGGGTCCACTTCTCTAACAAAACTTCTTCAATTATTCACACTCAATACAATGACATAAACAATTATATATCTATTAAATATTTGAAAACGGAACATTTGTGTTCATACTTGGATCCTTATAGATCTTTATGATATTTATAGGAAAAGATTGACCACTTTTCTCAGAATTTTATAAAATATAGATGAATTTTGGATTCCTTGTGCTAAAAATTGAGTTCTTAACATATTTGAAATTGAATTTCAACATATTCGAAACTGAGTTTTATTTACCAGTACAAAGTTTAGTTATGTTGGATTGAGTACTTTAAACAATTAAAAAAACAATTAAAGTCCAAATAGTACGAACTTCTTAATTATTAATCTTTAATAAATACATCTAAATAATTATGTTCTTTACATAAAAAGTCTAATTATTGGTCGTAAATCATAAATATCATATTATGAGAATATATAGACAACATGCACAAAACGACCAAAATTTTGACTATAATATAAAATATTTATTCCAGTTTCTGTTCATAACACATGCTTGAGTTCGATGAAGATATTTATTAGCTCCTCGCCATAAAGTTTTAAACACTGAAAACTACTCTATTGTTTTATTTGGTTGGAAAATAATTTGAACTGGTTTTAACCTTTCTTTTTATCAACTGCTTTAACAACGTTTTTGGATTATTTTTTTTTTTTTTCTACCCGTCTACTTTGCAGAAAATAATATTCTGTATTTTTCCGTTGTTCGAAATTTCTGATCTCTCTTTTTTAATTTATTTTAATTATACACATAGTACTAAAGGACAAAAATCCACGCACCATATAATGCCTCGCAACCTGCTCCACGAAAAATTTCAATCTTTGGCTCACTTCTTCTTTACCTCTTTGGCTCTTTTCTCCTCACCAAAACGGTCTTTTTATTCGATTGCTCTTTCTCCAATCAATTTTTTTTTATATAAGATTCTTAAGATCATACTAAAAAGAAACAATGATAAGCAAGGATCCAAGATCAAGTTTACCACCAGGGTTTCGATTCCATCCAACAGATGAAGAACTCATTCTCCATTACCTACGGAAGAAGGTTTCCTCTCTGCCAGTCCCGCTTTCGATCATCGCAGATGTCGATATCTATAAGTCTGATCCATGGGATTTACCAGGTAGCTTAACTAATAGTTTTCCGCTATATTAACTTATGTATGCAAAATTATTCCAAAAAAAAAAAAAAACTTGTATATGCATATTTCCTTTTATTGACATTTTGATTAGGGTTATAACATGTTGTTTGATTTGTATCAGCTAAGGCTCCGTTTGGAGAGAAAGAATGGTATTTTTTCAGTCCGAGGGATAGGAAATATCCTAACGGAGCACGACCAAACAGAGCGGCTGCGTCTGGATACTGGAAAGCCACGGGAACAGATAAATTAATCGCGGTACCAAATGGTGAAGGATTTCATGAAAACATTGGTATAAAAAAGGCTCTTGTGTTTTATAGAGGAAAGCCTCCAAAAGGTGTTAAAACCAATTGGATCATGCATGAATATCGACTTGCCGAATCCCTATCGCCCAAAAGAGTGGTGGGCCATTCTAGGAGCGGTAGCCAAGTCAATAATTTTGGAGATAGGAATTTGAAATCTAAAGAATACTCTATGAGGGTAAGATTTTGCAAATATTGAAAAGAAAAAAAAGAAGATACTATTAATTATTTTGATTTTGATTCAACTGAAAAGAAAAGGTTGATTTTAAAGTTTGGTACCAACAATTTTATTTTTTATTCGGTTTAACTATATACCGAATATACCAATAAACCATTTTTAAATCAAAATTGCTTTATTCAGCACTTACGTTGATTGTTTTATTTGCCCCCAATACTTACGATTATTATGTTCCTTATTCTTTTGCAGCTAGATGATTGGGTTCTTTGCCGGATTTACAAGAAATCACACGCTTCATTGTCATCACCAGATGTTGCTTCGGCTATAAGCTATCAAGAACATGAGGAAAATGACAACGAACCATTCGTAGTCAGCGAAACCCTTTTGCCAAACGATCAAACCCTTAAACGCCAGAAGTCTTCTTTCTCGAACTTATTAGACGCTACGGATTTGACGTTCCTCACAAACTTTCTAAACGAAACTCCGGAAAATCGTACTGAATCTGACTTTTCTTTCATGTTTGGAAATTTCTCAAACCCTGACATCTACGGAAACCGTTACTTGGATCAAAAGTTACCCCGACTGAGCTCTCCTACTTCAGAGACAGGTGTTATCGGAAACAAAAGAGAAATAGTGGATTTTGCAGAAGAAATGATGAACACTTCGAAGAAGATGACCAACAACTTTAGTTACAATAATAGTATAGATCATCTGGATCATAGTATGGTTCAACAATCTAGTTTTCTGAATCAGGAATTCTTGATGAGTCCTCGCCTTCAATATCAAGGCTAGCTAGAGGATATTGTTTTCAAACCTAATTACGCAAATTAGGGACCATTTGATATTTGAGTGAAAAGTAGGAGTCATTATTATATAAATTTACCAAATTATTGTGGGGGAAAGGGAAAAATATATATAAAATATTAGTAGTTGATGATATTTGTAGTTGATGATCATGTCAAATACAAGCTTATATTGAAAGTAGTGTTTTTTTTCTCTTAAGTTCGGTTAGGAGGTATAATTATATAAAATAATATTTGGTTCCATCTCTCTTCTCTAATCCGTCGAAAGATCTGATTATCTTTAAAGTATTCTCTCTTTTTTTTGTTTAAAAGGTATTATTACCTAATTTACCTTGTGAGGTAGTGAAATGGTTTTCAGAAATTTTCAAGATATATTTGTTTCGAACATACATATATAATACATTACACATATTGACACGCATGTTGAGCATGAATATGGCTAATTTCCTATGAGAAGTATTGGATGATATATATGATATCTTTGAATCGTTTTCACAAGTCATATTTAATTAAAGGGTTCGTCCTCGCGCTGGTTGATATTATACACATATCTTTGCGGTGTCTCGTAAATCCACGTGGGGATGAAATCCCAATTATTCTTAATTTCTTCCATAGCCCTTGAAAGATCATCTCCAATCTCCATATATAATTACTTGCACACAACGGATTGGTGGATGGATCATCATTTGTTTCGGTTCTTTATAATAATAATAATCGTATGATATAATTAACTCTACGTATATACTACCAAGTGATTATAATTAATAAAATAAATATGACAAAGAATAAATGAACATTTATAACGTAAAAATTTTGATAGAGAGAAAAAAAAACAGAAACTATATATATAAAGAGAATCCCATCAACGTTTAATATTTTATCCATAATCCAAATCAATCTTTTCATATTTGTCTTCAGTAGAAAATATTGTTTTCATATTTGGTCTTAATAAATTCAGATCATTTTTAAGTTATTTTACATAAATTTCTTCTTTTGATTCATTGGAAAACCCACAACATTTTTTCAATCTGCAATCAAAGAAAAACACAGATATATATTCTGTAAATTTCCACTAAGTAGGAAATACACCTACACTTATACAAAGAAGTACTCACATGTGAGAGCAAACATGCGCATCAAATGCATGCTCATCAAAACTCTCAGCAAAGACTCAAATCAAGTGAGGGGAAGACTCTTTTCAACCCTGACTCTTCCACTCTAATCATTGATTTTCTCGTAGGGTACTCCTAGAAACATATTTAGTGGAGATAAGGTGGGGCTTGTAACTCACCAGTTACTCGACTAATAGGAGAGAATCATCGTATGAAAAGTTGAGGTGTTTGTCTCAAGTGTGAAAAGTTCGGCAGTCTGGGAATTGGCAATTTCGTGACTACAAGATTTTAACCTTTAAATTTTAGGTCATGAATTTGATGAGTCGACCAATTCGGCAATTCCCTCTACCCTGCTTCTTCTCCGAAATATTTATTACTTTTGTTCATAAGGGTTATATTTACTTATTATGGATCAATGGAATTTTTATCCTAAAATCCTAATTCAAATAGTCATTTTATAATTTAATTTTGCAACAACAAATCTCATATTCACGTCATGATTTAGAATTAGGGTTTCACTCTTCTCCATTTCTCATGTTTTCTATCATTAGTGAATATTCAAAAACTAATTAACAATAAGTTGCTCATCAATCATGGAACAACTTATTGTTAATTACCAACTTATTGTTAGATTAATATATCCACTAAATTCTTTTACATTTTAAAAAAATTCACCTGATAAAATCTCCATCTCAAAATTATTTTTGTTGAATCGTGGCAGCTTAAATCAGTTCATTAACAATAATGTGATAAACGCTTGTTCCGCTTTGTCCAAGGGGAAAAAAACCTTCTCCATTTATGACATTTTCTTCATTTATAACACAAAACAAGTAGATATCATATTTCAACTAATAAAATAATGTTTAGTTTAAAATTTATCTTATTTTGATGTATTTGTTCGTTTTGTAGAAGATCTATTTTTTGAAGACCAAAAAAAACCAAAACAATTTTATTTAGCTATATTGTAATCTATAATTACAGGAAGCCACCACTTGATTCCAAAGCCTACACTATTCTTTAATTAATATTATTGGCATTAACTTAAAATTTTTCCAATACCCATATTTATTATACAGTTGTGTGTAACTGATTATATCTATACCCATGACTGAGACTTGATAGCCAACTGGCCACTTGGCCAGGACTTTAGCAAGGTTGAATGACATCATCATCATAGCCCATATATACGTTTGTTTTAAAATAAATTTAATTTCCAGTATTTGTATACGTCCTTTTTTGTACTATAAGTGAAGGTGTATTTCCCGTATATAACACTTATTAAAAAAGTATATATATATCTTTATGACACATGGTTTTTTTTTCATGCTTCTTCGTGTTATCTAGTATTTTCCGTAAAATTGATCAACAACGTCAACGAGGACTCTGCAGCTAGTCTGTATCGATAGTAAAAAGGCCTGGGCTGGGTCCACATGACCCAATAAGGAGGAGTTGTGATGTCATAATTTACGTCAGAAGCCGTCATCAAAATGATGCTGCTCCTTTGCTTTCAAGTATTTGCCTTCGGAAGAAAAAGTCAACCTTCTTAAGCTACGCCCGCATACATTTTATAACCTACTCTTATTCTATTGTGGGGTCCACGCGTCAACATAAAATAGAGAATTTATAGAGGTACATTATTATTTTTTACAATAATTTATACGGTTATATAAAGAGAAATTCGAATAAATAGAAAAAAAATATTACAACAGTACTTGTGTATTATTATCATTTATCGCTAATTTTATTCCACAACTTGCGGTGGACATAATATCATTGTATATCATATATTATCGGGATGACTTACTCTTATCCAGTTTCCATCATTTAATGATGCATGTACAATATTACAAAGGTGGAAATAACTAGAGTTACTTAATTAGGCTCAATTCTAGAATTTTTGGTTGAAGCCGATTATATCGAAGTAAACCCAAAAAACATTTTTCAAAGTTATTTATAATTTAATCAAAAGTCTTAAGAAATAACTAGGGTTCTAAGGTATTAAGTATCTGAAAGATTCTTATAAATAATTGTCTCACCGTTTTATAAAGTTTTAGTACTGTGGGTTTTGAGTAAATAATATACTACTCCATTTGTTTCCTTTAATTAGTTGTTTTGGTTAAAAGTATAATTTTGAAGAAATTTACTTTTTCTTAAAAAAATATAATTTAATACATAAAGTAGTATAATTGAACCAATAAAAAAATATTTGATATGATTAGTCACAGTATATATAAAGAAGCTGCATATAAATTTTAAAATAATTTATATTTTTAAAAAAAAAAAATACTTCTAAACCAACTTATATTATAAAACAGAGAAAGTATTAAATACAGTAGATATGATAACTTGGTGTTTGCTTTGTAAGCCGGTCGATAAAAGGAACTGCCAATAGAAATAAATCGTGATTGCATTAGTTAGTCATTAGTGTCAACCAGGTGTTAGTTGTTTTAGAAAATGAATTAAGTTGGTGATTTTGTTGCGAGTATTGACTAACGACTTTGTAATATAAGAAATCGAGTTAGTAATTAAGATACAGTTGATATGATCGAATAAACATGTCTATCTTCTTGGAGAAGATAACGAGCTCGAAACATCGGAGAATTTCTAGCACACCGATCAAAGAATAAAAAATGCTAATAGTTGAAAGTTGAAACTCTAATAAGTTTCTTTTTAAAATGGGTTTTTTTCGGATTTGTTTGAATTTCAACTTACCGATTCTAATCTAGTTTGTTTAGTGTGGTCTTTGTTAATGTTGAAATTTTCTTGTGAAAAGTCACTAGTATTAATTTTTTTTTATATCTCCGTTTTTTCGGTTTTACGTGCGATTGTTTTTTCTGTTCACATTAGTTCCGTTAATGCAATTGAATTAGAATAGTCGAAATTAACAACATGCATATAAATAGCATAAATCTACTGCGAAGCTAAGGAAAAATTATTTATTCATCTATAATATTTGAGTATGTAATATTCAGACAATATAATATAGTGGTGAATAGAGACAGACAGTTAAGTTAGTTGGAGATTAGGTGTCCTATCATTGTTATTATTGTTGGATAAGTTCTATTCTAATAGAGATTGATTTTATTTATAAAATTTAAATTTGATCAAAAAAGGAGAAATCAAATTATTTTGGAAGTTATTTCTTGTATAGTTTTTGAGGATGTTATTGGTATCAATGTGCAACAAATGTTAAAAAACATTTCAAATATTTGTCTACTTTATCAAAAGGAAAACCCATACTTACGTAAGTAGATTTTTTCCCAAAAATTAATTAGAACCATTTGACTAATTGGTCTTTTTGTCTTAATCATTTCAATCTTTTCAAACGGTGATTTCATTCACCAATATTATACACATGAACCGACATTAAAGAAAAAGGTATATGCTTTCTTATTTATTTTTTTTTTTGGAGAAAGGTATATACTTTTATCACAATTAATTACAACCTATTTAAACTTGACCCATACCAAAACAGATGCAATTAAATTAGTGTTCGACTGGAGGTTAATATCCTTGTATGTAATTTTATAAACAAACTCAATTTTTAAATATATAAATGTTGGAAATGTCTATTAGTTAAGTTGGAAGCTATATTATGCCAATTGCCAAACTGATTCATATGAAATCAACTTATAAATTAAATGGGGCATTTTCAGTTTTTAATGGGTCCACATAATACAAAGAGAAGCCAACCTTTTTAACACTTCTGAGTGGTATATTTTCCTTCAAACGTCTTCTTTACCACGACTTATTTTCTTTCTAAAAGGGGTCTTTTTGTCAAAAGGTATAGGTAGGTCATGTCATGTGGCTATGAAAGCCATTTTTTTTGTGGATGTCTAAGGAAGAAGCTATAAGATGACTATGATAGAATAGCATAGTCATATGAAACGGAGAAAAACAAAATAATGCAAAAATAAATTAATTCTCTAATAAAGTATACATCATAAAATTATTCTACAGACGTGTCACCCTATGGATTGTATCCACATTTTCTCCAATCAGAGTTAACGGTAGGATTTAAAATCCAAAACATGAAATTTAGTGGAAAATCCCAAAAGTCTCCCACTAAATTTTTTGATCGTCACATGTATCAAATTTTTTTATTAGGTGAATTATTATTGAACGCTAAAAAAATAAAGAAAATTTTATAGTCAATAAAGTAAAAACTTTAAAGTAGAATAAGAAAATAGAATAAAGAAAGAACAGAGAAATGTAGTTCTCAAAAAAAAAAAAGAAACAGAGAAATGCAATAACATTACTATGAAGACACATAATTGATAATACAAATATATTCAAATGCCAATCGCCGTGATTTCCATACAAAGATATTTTTAAGCGTTTTCTAATGCGGGGGCTTTTTCAACAATTCAGGAAGTTGCTTAGCGCCTACGTGTCTTTGCTACATCACCAAAAAAGAAGAAGGAAAAAATAGGAAATAAACAATTCTTGGTTTTAATTATTTTAATTTCATAATTCTTATCTTTCCTCTGTATAAATAAGCCAACATTTTTTCTACTTTTTCATAGTTTTATTTTCATTTCCTGTAACTGTTTACCTCCTCAAAATTCTCAAACCTTTGCTTCTTCTTCCATCTTTCTTCAACCTCTTTCCTTCTTCTTCAACGCCGACGTGTGTCTGCAATAAACACATATATATTCCTCGATCCATCTCCTTTTCCTCAAACAGTTTCCTGCTTTGTTTTCTTATTCCATCAAGAATTTTCCTCCTCTTTATATCGTTCTTGATTAAAGATACATATATAGAGATGGTGGAAGAAGTATGTGTTGTGAACCAAGGAGGAGATCAGGAGGCGGTAGATTTGCCTCCCGGCTTTCGGTTTCATCCAACTGATGAAGAGATCATAACTCACTACCTTAAAGAAAAGGTCTTCAACGTCCGATTCACCGCGGCTGCGATTGGTCAAGCCGACCTAAACAAGAGCGAGCCTTGGGATCTACCAAGTAAGTCAATTCAAGATTTTTTATCTTCTTTATTTTCTTTCATTTTGACCGTTTCAAAATTTGTCATACATCAAGATTCTGATTCTTGATTTTTGTTTACTTTTTTTGTGCGGTGCAGAAATTGCAAAGATGGGGGAGAAGGAGTTTTACTTCTTTTGCCAGCGAGATCGGAAGTACCCGACCGGCATGAGGACGAATCGTGCAACCCTGTCCGGTTATTGGAAGGCGACCGGGAAGGATAAGGAGATCTTTAGAGGCAAAGGCTGTCTTGTTGGGATGAAGAAAACACTTGTGTTCTACAGAGGAAGAGCGCCAAAAGGTGAAAAGACCAATTGGGTTATGCATGAATATCGTCTTGATGGCAAATATTCTTATCACAATCTCCCTAAATCCGCAAGGGTATGTCAAAGTTTGTCGACTATTTTTGCAAACTATTAATTTGATTTAATTCAGTTATGATTAGAAACTCTGTGAGAAAGATCTGATTAGGATGCATACAAAATGTGCGTGGTGTGCAAATACTTATCTAATAATTGATCTTAAACATAAATCGGTTCAAAATTAATCCAAAACATAAAATATAACTAAGAACTTAATTAATCAGGAATCTTTAACTCACTAAACTTTTATTTTTTGTGATGATTATAGGATGAATGGGTGGTGTGTAGGGTTTTCCACAAGAACGCTCCTCCTCCCACTACTACTACGTGTACTACTAATACTACAACTCAACTCATAAGGATTGAATCTCTTGACAACATTGATCATCTCTTAGACTTCTCATCTCTCCCTCCTCTCATCGATCCGGGTTTCTTGGGTCAACCCGGCCCAAGCTTCTCCGGTGCCAGCCGACAACACGACCTTAAACCCATCCCCCATCACCCTACAACCAATGCGATCGACAACACTTACCTCCCTGCCCAAACCCTCAACTACCCTTACCACTCGGTCCCAAATTCCGGATCCGGTTTGGGTTACGGGACGGGTTCAGGCAATAACAACAACGGTATGATCAAGTTGGAGCATTCTCTTGTGAGTGTGTCTCAAGAAACTGGTTTGAGTTCCGACGTGAACACAACCGCGACGCCAGAGATATCTTCGTATCCAGTGATGATGAATTCGGCGGCCAATGCGGCGATGATGGATGGTAACAACACGTCGTATGATGATGACGACTTGGGGATCTTTTGGGACGACTATACTAACTAATTTGAAGGTTAATATTATTTGTGAATCTGTGAGAGTGGCATTGATTAAAATGTTTAGTGACTGTAATCAGGTAATTAATTTGTTTATATATACAAGATAAGATTTTTAGATTTTCTAGGCAATGAACTTTAGTTAGACGACATTGTTTACTTAGTTTTTAGTTTGAAAATGCTTTGTAGTTTGAATTATTTTTCTTTGTGATTAATTAAGTTGTACATATATACATCTAATACTTCGTATGATTTAATTATTTGTTATAAGATTCTATTATTTATATAAAGAATTGTTTGCCAAGTGCACAACATGTAAAGACTTTGGAGAATTAAGATGAAGATTTCAAGTAAATTTATCATCTCGAGAGGTATTCAATTAATATATCTATGCATATATAACAATTTATTTATGTAAACATAAGAATAAGCATTCACTCATATATTTATATATATTTCCTTTCAGTCGTATAGGCCACAAATCTAACTATGTAAGTAACCGGGTATAAAGTTCTCATTAAGCATATATATCATTCTCTTTTGGGGTAAATTCTCATTAAGTATCACAAGTTACATAAGTAGGATAAATATATAATAACTGCTTAATGGTCGATAGATTCTTGGTCAAGATATATTAAACACGACAATATATGTTAATCTGTTGTCCTAAAATTTAACTTATTCTAATCCCCGGTCTTTTCTATGAGTTGAAAAATTCAGGTTCGAATTAACCGTTTCAAAAAAAAAAAAAAGAGGAAATTCAGGTTCGAAACTCGTGAATACTAATCCCACGAGCAGTCCTGCCCACAAGCTTGCAGTTATGCTGTAAAAGTCTATAGTTCCAGAAAATGATATACGTTAAGTGAATTATTTTTATACTTTATCAACCAGACAATCTATAGTTATTAGAGTACCGTCTATAATTTAAAGTCATATTTCTAAAGATAGCTATATCTTCATGCATGCATGGTTAAATGCGAAATATCTAAAGCTTTGTCGTTATTTGGGTGAAGGAGAGAATACTAAGAAATTCATTTTCCTTTTTATTCAGAACATTAAGTGGAAAAATATGGACCTATATTTAGAATCTGAATAAACTGAGAGGAAGAACACAGCTCACGAAGCATGTGAGTTGTTCCCTGAATCTGGGCATCATATTAGCCATTTCATATGGCTAGTAAGTTTGTTTACTACTATTAAAATATCTAATAAATTGAATAGATTTAAAGATGCTTAGTAAGGACAGTAATGAATGATGGGTTTCTTGTAAAAACAAACTCCAGATCCCTATGTCTTCTGTCTTAAGGAACTTAGTTATTACACTCAATTACTTTACGTTTTCTTCCTTACTGTTTTAAAACAATATTATAAACTTGGTTTTCAAGAGTTTACACAAATGTTAAACTTCCTTGTGATACTTTTCTTTGAGGATTTAAACTATTCTATTTTTATATGCCATTTCTCATGTTACTTTACACATGGCACCGGCCGTTTCCGAGCCTACAGAGTATCGAGAATGAGAGAACTTGAGCGTATTCTTGATCGGCTTCTTCGTAGATGAGTTCTCGTTTATCGTCCTCTACTTTGTTTTCTCTCTCTTTCTATTTTCTCATCCTCTTCATTTGTTCTTGGGCACTACAATTCCTATATATATATATAAACTCAAAATTTAAGATTCCACTGTTTTTTGTCAATTAAAACTATCTCCAATGTATAACTCTATTTTTTAATCTAAACTAGAATAACTCTAAAATAAAGTGAGGTTTTTATTCAATGTATTACTCTAAATTAAAGTAACTCTAAAATAGAGTAACTTTAAAATAGAGTTAGTATTAAATTTTTAAAGTTACTCTATATATAGAGTAAATTCAAATTTTACTCTATTTTAGAGTGAGATATAGAGTAAGGTTGGAGAATATCTTACTCTAAAATAGAATTTTACTCTAAAATAGAGTGGAGTTGGAAATGCCCTAACAGCTGCAACATAATTTGTCTAGTGTGCNCAGGGTTCTGCAAATTGGATTTTGGATTTTTTTTTTTTTTTTTTTTGCAGACAATAAAAAGTGAAAAGAGAATCCCAAAAATAAAGGAAAACATTAATGCCTGAAAGTTGAATGGTTGAATGATTTATCATGAGGCTACTAGAGTACATACACTCAAATTTTATTACTGTAACTTTAATTCAAATAACAAATCCGACCCTTGCATACGTTGATACGTATACGTATGAGTTTAGCTTTGGAATTATAAAACCAGGTTAAAAAAAAAATCCATTTGTTATACTTAAAAAAAAAAAAATTAAAGGCTCATATGAACATGTTGATGATGAATATATTTAATGCGCATTATAGCAAAATTTCCGTTTAAAGCAAAGCCTTGAGATGAATACTTGCAGCAAAGCTAACCACCTTCTTTCCCTTTTTAGGTTTCTAGATGATTGCCAATTTACCTTTTTTTTTTCTTTTCCTTTTTTTTCTTTTTCCCACAGCCCATTGTATAGATTTTTTTAGTGTTACTGAAAATTCTAACTCTCAAGATTTTATTTAGTTCGGAAAATGATTTTGCTTCCGAACAAAAGAAAATGGGCCCATGGCCTAGGAGCCCAAAAATGAGGCCCTGCGATTAAAAATCCATGCACAAACGTACGTATCTTGAACTTTGGACGTCCAACACACCAATTTTATTTTTTTATTTTAAAGTTCGATTTGAGTTGATTACCACATGAATTTGAGATCTGAAATACATAAAAAATATTGTTGATTCGTAACCTCACAGCATAAGTATCAAATAATCAAAAATGTGGAAAACCTTAAAATAATGCGACCAAAAAGTCTAAAATAGAAGAAGTAATAAAAGCACCAAAAAAAAAGAGAGTTAAATTTCTTCCACTCTAATTTTGAGTCCACAAAATTTTGAAACTTAAAAATTGACCACGTGTCCAAAAAATAAGCTGTTACTCCACGGGCAAGAGCTCGAGAAGAGAGGAACCATCCTTGACGTACTTCACCAAGACAATCGAATCTCCATTCTTGCAGATATGATTCTTCTTTGCGAATTCAATCGCAAATCTAGTGGCCTCCTCCGTCGAATAACTGTTTGAAGATGCTTCCGTCGGCACCACCGGAATGATTCCACGGTAAATCAAACCACGTTTCGCCACCGACTCAAAGCACTCGCAATCATCCGGGATAGCCACCGAGAGAATCGGAACGTTTGGCCTGTATTTCGCCAAAAGCCCCGCCGTGTTGCCGGCCTTAGTGAGGACCACAATCGCCTTGACGCTAGGAGTCTTCTTTGCCTTGGAGACTGCGGAAGCGGCCAAATCCTCAACTGGCCACAAGGGCAACGGAACTGCTTGTTGGATTTTGTCTTGCACAGCTTCGTAGTCGAGGGTATCCTCTGCCACCTTACAGATTCTTGCCATGATTTTTACGGCGGCCTCAGGGTGAGCTCCGGCGGCGGTTTCTCCACTGAGCATGACGCAATCTGTGCCGTCTAGGACAGCGTTGGCCACGTCTGTAGCTTCGGCTCTAGTCGGAAGAGGAGATTTGGTCATCGACTCTAGCATCTGTGTTGCTGTCACGACTGGTTTCCCGACAGCATTAGCTCTCTCTATCATCATCTTCTGAGCTTGAAATATCCTCTCGATCGGAATCTCCATTCCCAAATCGCCTCTAGCCACCATGAATGCATCAGAATTCTTCAGAATCTGGTCGAAGTTCCTCACTCCTTCTTGATTCTCAACCTGTTAAGTCATTATTACAACACAGATTTTAGTTACAAAATAAAATAAAAAAAAACAAAAAGTGTTCTGTTTTCTTTCACCCACCTTTGACATAAGCACGATTCTCTCTGCGTGCCCCCCAAGCAATTTCCTGACTTGGTCAAGATCAGATCCTTTACGAACAAAGGAAAGAGCTATGATATCGATCTTATTTGGAACTCCCCACTCCACAATATCCTCTTCATCTTTTGAAGTAAGCGTCGGGAGATCAACTACAACTCCGGGGAGATTTACGTTCTTCTTTTCTCCAAGGGTTGCCGAATTCTCGCATCGGCAACGAACTAGACCGTTAACCTTGTCACAGGACAAGACGGTCAGAGAGATTGTGCCGTCCGAACAGAGAATCACGTCACCTGATTTGAGATCCTCTGCAAGTTTCTTGTAGCTCATCGAGATTGTGTTCGAATCTCCTTCCAAGGTGTAATCAGTTGAGATCGTGATCTCTTGACCTTGAATTAGCTGAATCGGTTTGCCTTCTTTGAGAAATCCAGTTCGAATCTCAGGACCCTAAAAAAACCCAAATTAAACCGAGTTAAATTCAAACCTCACTCGAATATTATTATTATTAGGTCACTTAAAGATAAATTTAGATATGTTTAGTGAACTAGGTTACCTTTGTGTCAAGCATGACGGCACATAGAATACCAGTGTTCTTCATGGCGGTTCTGAGGTTATCGAGAGTTCCTTGGTGGTACTCGTGAGTACCATGAGAGAAATTGAAACGGGCTACGTTCATACCAGCTTTGAGAAGCTTCTCGATCATCTCAACAGATCTCGACACTGGTCCAAGAGTACACACGATTTTCGTCTTCTTGAGTGCTCCATTAGTTCTTCCGTCAAGTATCTTATCCATTGTCAAAAAAACTTTTTACGAGGTTAAAGAATGTGAGATAATTGAGAGCTTGTGAGAAAGACTATGATTTGTGATTAGAGTCTTGCATCTATGTTTGTTTATATAGGAATCGGAAATTAGAACTTGGAGAAAAAATAGTGTCCTTTTTTTCAAAGGAAAACATTAAGAAACAATTTCCACTTATGTATGGTTTTAACTTGGTAATAATGTGCGACTTTAAATTAAAACTGAAGGAAAGGAAACCCATATATTGAATTCTTGTGTTTCAAGCAAGAGAGGCATCGGACAAATAGTTGATTTTCTCTAGTTTTTAATATATGATGACTTCTTTAAGAAAGAAGTAAATTTCATGGTTTTGGAAACAGAAATTTTTTTATTTTGTAATTCAAAGGGAACTTTCATTCTGTACATTTAATGTTGTTCTTGTGTCGCAAGAATGCCGCCAAAAAATTGATTGTCATCGTATTAAATAAAGCATGGGAAAGCTTGAGATTCTAATATATTAAGAGACTCTTAGCATTTTCACTAAATTAGCCTAAGAGATCAGTAAATTTCATAGATTGGCACAGTTTCTAAGTTTGAAGCAATAACTTCCTGTCAATTTCTTGTGAGGCACACAATAAATCATGTAACGAGGAATGAATAAGTATAATTAAAAGATTTCTCAAATGAGTGACCTCAAATTTGTTAAGTGTCAAACTTATTTTATCTTCCGCTTTGTACCATTACGTGAAGGTTGTAATGGTACAACTTGTAAATTTGCAATGTCACAACTTTATCGCAAGTGTCAATGGAAATTTTATGTTAAAAAACAAGGTTATTCTTTGAAGAGAGAAAGAGGACAAAAGAGACCTGTGTTTACAGAGGAGGAGAAATGCTAGAGGATTTGTGCACTTTATTCTTTTCTTGGTCTTCCGGTGGTTGAGATGAGTGCAAAGCGGCAAAGTACGACGACGAGGCAAGCTGTGCCAAAGCCGGTACAGCGCCACTAGAAAAACCATTCCCGCATAAAGATAAACACCAAAGACATAATAAAAAAGACCAGTAATGTCCCATTTTAGTAAATGCCAAAGACATCTACAACTTCGACAGTTCCACTAGGTGAAAGGTTTCCTACATTGGGAAGGAAAATGAGGATGAAGATGATATTTAAACCTGCAAGTCCAGCACAAGCTGATAAAAAAACTATTACAGGTGGAGCCTGCAACACCAAACAATCAAATACAGTCACCACGCAATCTACATCTGTCTTTACAATGTATAAGAAGAGATAAAAACAAACATGTTAAGAAAATGAATACGTATCTTTGTTGAGAACTTACACCAACAAGAAAATGCGACCACATAGGTACCATATAACCACAGAAAGAATATTGATTGTTTCCTCTGAGTCGATTGCATTAAAAAAAACAAATCAAAATTCCGGAAACTAACATATATCTTACCCTCTTAAGCCATTTAATCTCAGCACACTCTAAACGATCACTCTTTCTCCAACACATCCAATATTGACTAGAGGCAGACATACTCAATGACCCAATTGCGTAAAGGTCAGTCTGAAAGTGTCGAACTTGGTACCAAAATGCAAACATTTTCATTAAAAGAGCGAGCTCACCATAGAGAAGCTATCCCTAATGAAACGGAGGCACATTCCATTCATTGGTTTCCTAAGAAATCAACCAGTAACCAATAAAAAGGGAGAAATCAATCAACATTAAGAAACCTCAAACCTGTGATCATTAAGCTGCGATAAAGAGTACCAGGTTTTTCGTAAGAGGGCCTTGCACAGTTATGACATCTGGTTCCAATGTTCTGTCCTGAATCCTCCATTGTTTCCAACACGAGAGACAACCCCAACGAGATTTCTAGTTAGGTTTCTTCTTCTTCTCTTTGTTTTTGTAGTTCGTAGGTTGTCACTATTCGTCTTTTCCTCTGTTCGACAACACAGAGCAGTCTGTTACCGGATCATCTGCGGCTTAGTCTAGTTCTATTTGGGCCTGTAATGAGTTGGGCCGAGTTTCCTTTTTATCTTAATGGAATCTAATGTTCGAAAAAAGAAAAAATAGACATCCAATCAATTACTGCCACGTATTCAAAGTTGTTCCTTACAGAGACCGGTCGTTTTAGTGAGCACAATCTGGTCAGGTTCGTTTTAAAATGTTTTCTCTTGAACAAAGGTTAGAAACGCCCCCCAATGTTCAGGTGAAAATTGATTGATATACCCCATGTAAAGTTTGTAAACACACAATTTGCAAAAAGTTCGAAGTTTTTGCGTAACCAAGTTATTTTCGGAATCTATCTTCACCATAGCTAAAAGAAATAAAGTAAACGAACAAAAGAAGAATGTATAACCGAAGAAAAAAAAACAAGAATAAATAATAGTTAATACAACATTCTCAAGCTCGCAGCTACAAGAGATTCAAACTTTAAAGTTACGAGCACGAGGGATTTAAATATGTTGGTTCAATTCAGTTAGGTTTTATACTCGTTGAATTTATACGAAATATGAATAACCGCAGTGAGGTGCTTTATAATAATAAGTCACGATGAACAAACAATGAAAAAAAGAAACATCATTAAATTGAATGGGCTAATCTTCTTCTAGTCAGTGATGTTAACAAGTAATGAAACAAGACTAGCTATAAGTGGAAAGGAAACGAACCTCGAATAATTTTGCTTTCTTTTTCGTTTTATTTTTTTAATTATCGGGTTAAGATGAATAACAAAGATTCTTGACTTGAGAATGCGACTCACCTTTTTAATTTATTTATTTCTCTTCCGAGTTTCTGATTCTCATTCTGTAGAATCTCAGGAAGAGAACCCACTTTCTAGTTTCCTTTATTTAAATTGTTTTTTTTTTTCGTAAGCAAGAGAATAGAATTCCGTGGGTATTTATTTATTTCCCCGGCGAATGTAGCCCACGTGTACAAGTATGCTCCCTACGCGAGAGCTTCAAAGCATCAATAAGAATAAAGTTTAGTCGTGAACTAGAACAAGAATCTGCTAAATGAACGTACAAGGAAGAACATTTAGTCTCTATCACACCACTCCGTCTCTCTCTCTTTCTTTTACTCTCAACAGTGACTTTTCAAATGGGTAAAAGAGAGAGAGAGAGAGTGTGTGTACATACTATCAAGAATTGTCTACAAAATCTAAAATCTTTCTGGAGCAACACTCTGCAGGTCAACTCAAAAAGTATGACCGGAAGTGGATAAAAGTGAAATAATTTCAAGAATTATTTACCAACTCTGAAAATCTTGATTGGATTAGGAACTAATTTACTCGATAACCTTTACAAAAACACTGTAATTAAACAGAAAAGAGTGAGTTTGATGAGATTCATTCAAGTAGACTTTTTAGAGACTTGCAACTCACAACAGGAAAAGCATATTCTCACCCACATGGGGATCAACTATTTTGGTAATATGCTCAAATGCTTTTAACTGAAGGTTATGATAGGTTCTTCCTTCCCCAAAAATCGAATAAAGTGTATTGAGAAATCACAACCATGAGATATCGCCTATAAAGTTTGGTTCGGTATAAAATAAATGCAAAGATATCATTCAAGAACATAATATTTGTTTTTTTCCGACCTTTTCCCTTATGAACAATATAGACCATATCAATGCACTCATTTAGCTAATGTGGGACTCAAAACTGGATATATTCTTAGTTGCATATAGGGTAGTAGTAGCCTACAAAGCTTTAACATTTGGCAATCACAACCTCTATATATCTTTTTCTATGACCTTATTTTGTTGAAGATGCGATGTCTTAATGGAAATATATATGCACGCATAAACTTTTTGAAAACTCAAGAAAAATCTCAAAATCATTGAAATTAAATAGTTGCAGCAAAGTATAGAGCAAGAAAAAATGCCAAGCAATAGAAGTAGAGATGTTTCAATTCTAAATTTTTGTTTTTCGGTCATATTTGACTTCTAAATATGTATGAACATATAAACGCAAACACACACACACATGCACCCGAGAGATTGTTGTTATTAGATCAGATCAGACAGGGAAAGATACAAACATAATAAAACACAGGCATGGAGGGGGCCAAATGTTTCGTGCTAATCAAAGAATGTTAAGAATATGGGACCCTCCAGTCATTTTATACTGTGTAGAGAGAATAGGTACTAAACTTGCAGTGTGAAAATATTCCTTATCATCTAAAAAAGCAAAATAATATTTTTTCCAAGTAAATTTTCATTTGTTTGCTATCTTAAACTAAAGGCTTCTATGGTCGACTGAGTCATAAGAGTATTTAACATCAAATTACATTCTTGAAACAGAGCCGTATAAGCCCTTCTAACATCAGTAATAGCTCACTAAAAGTGTTGATATAATCACTAGACTGATCATAATGTACCTAGAGACGGAAAATGACTCTGCTATGAGCAAGGAACAAAAACAATCCAGACGAATGAAAAGCATTGAGAATATTCTGACAGAGAGAGAGAGATAGAGGTGAGAGCTGTGACTATGAAAATATCAAGGAACAAGAAAAGAGTGGATTCCCCACAACACAAGTAAAAAAAAAGTTAGGAAAAATCGGGGAATAAGATACTTCCCTCTGCCAAAATGGCGAACGAATGCGCATATGATGCATTAATTGTGGATCAATTCTGGTATCTAATTGGGGTTGAAAAGTTGTAGTCCATAGGAATCAATACACGAAAAAAAAAAGCATCAAGAAACAAAAACATAAACAGTTCAAACGATAAGGACACAACTAACAAAGCATCGATTGGACCAATTATTCATATTCCATACCTTAATCATCGTTCTCTAATTTGCCCCCTTTTTCTCCATTCAACTTCCTATATAAAGCAAAGTTGCACCAAAGCAACCAAAAAAAATATAAAGAACAAGTAAGAATTAGCAGCAAAAACATCTTCCTTAATTAGTTGGTGGAGGAGTTTGCACCCTTCGGAACTTCTGAGAGAAGCCGATTTCATTTTTAAGCACTAAGATCGCGTCAGGTAAAAGAAAACATCGAATCATGACAAATCATTATTTAATGCAATCCCCAGGTGGTGATAAACTTGCATTTACCTTTTTCTGTACAGACTTTATGTATTACCAAAACCAGCACCAAGGAAAGAACATCCTCTCTTCTTCAAGAATGCACTTACCTTCTGAGAGGCATCCTTTCCTTAGAGGAGGGAATAGTCCAGGAGATTCTGGTCTCATCCTTTCAACCGATGCAAAGCCACGCTTAAAATGGACTCCAGATCTTCATGAAAGATTCATCGAAGCAGTAAATCAACTCGGTGGAGCAGATAGTGAGTTTATATCATCATCAAGATACTTGATCATCTTTGGCTAGCTAGCAGGCTTTTAGAGATAATATTCTTTGCTTACTTTGTTGCAGAAGCTACTCCTAAAACAATCATGAAAGTCATGGGTATTCCAGGCCTTACCTTATACCATCTCAAAAGTCATCTTCAGGTAAGCCATCAACACTTGATACATATATATGGTTTTCCTGGACATGGTCTTTCGTTCATCAGTCGCGTTGCTGCAGAGATCACAATGAGCTCTCTTTTTTTGAATTCACAAAGGTTGTTAACTCTATGAAATTGGCTACCAGAAATACAGGCTGAGCAAGAATCTCAACGGACAAGCTAACAGCGGCCTAAACAAAATAGGTAAAAATTTTCTTTTAAACTAATCATATTAACAAATACAAAAACATATAAAAACTTTAAATCCTTAACAAAAGATCTAAGTCGAACATGAATCTTATAGGTATGATGACCATGATGGAAGAAAAGAGCCCTGATGCAGACGAAATTCAAAGCGAGAATTTAAGCATTGGACCACAGCCAAACAAGTAAAGCAATATAAAATACTTGTGTATATAGCTTTCCAAATTATTACTTTATCACCAAATGACCTAATCTATTTGCAACCAGGAACTCACCTATAAGTGAAGCACTGCAAATGCAAATAGAGGTCCAGAGAAGACTTCATGAGCAACTTGAGGTATCATATTCATAAAACACCTTTTACTCCGATGGAAAAAGATCCTTGCAATTCACGAAACACTTAGAAACAGCACTTAGTTTTTATTGGAGTTGCTGTTCTCAGATTCATACCTCAAGAAAAGACAAAAAAAAATCATAATTTATCCAATGTGCTGTTGAATTTATCTATAAGAAGATTGCGTAGCATTCAATAAAGGATAAGTTTGTAGTATCTAGAAAGATAAAAACATTCAGTTTTAAAATTTCGTATTTAAAACTGAGCCAGGTACAGCGACATTTGCAGCTCAGGATAGAGGCTCAAGGGAAGTACCTTCAATCGGTTTTGGAGAAGGCACAAGAGACTCTTGGAAGACAGAACCTCGGTCCAGCTGGGCTCGAAGCTGCCAAAGTTCAACTCTCGGAGTTAGTATCCAAAGTATCAGCAGAATACCCAAACACTAGCTTCCTAGAACCAAAAGAGTTTCAAAACCTATGCCCACAACAGATGCAAACAGCCTATCCACCTGATTGTTCCCTCGAAAGCTGCTTAACCTCGAGCGAGGGATCTCAGAAAAACCCGAAAATGCTAGAGACCAACAGATTAGGACTAAGAACATATCTTGGTGATTCAACGTCCGAGCAGAAAGAGATCATGGAAGAACCATTGTTCCAACGGATGGAGCTCACGTGGACGGAAGGTCTAAGAGGGAATCCATATCTTTCAACAATGGTTAGTGACGCAGAACAAAAAATCTCATATTCAGAGAGAAGTCCAGCTACATTGTCAATGGGAGTAGGAATGCACGGACACAGAGGTCATCAACAAGGCAACACTGACTATAAAGACGAAAGATTCAATGACAAGAGTGAGGATCATAAGCTTGAAACCCAAAGTACAAAGACAGAGCTAGATCTTAACACACATGTTGAAAACTATTGTACGACGCGTCCGAAACAGTTCGACTTGAATGGTTTTAGCTGGAACTGAAAAGGATTAACCAAAAATTTAAAAGAGACTTTCAATCATTTCTGAGTTCACACAGGAAGTGGAGAAGCTGGAGAAAAAAAAAAAAACTTCTTAGGGATACATTTTGAATCAAGATTCTTGAGGACAATGTACCGCACTATTTATTGTTATTAGCTCAAATATACAGAGAAATTTCCTAACTTCATATAGATGCTCAAGAATCATAACTCAATTTTCATGAGCAACTAAAAGCTCATGCATTACGGAAATCTAATAAATAGAAAATATTGTGTAACTGCGTCTGAACGTTTCGTATTTTGAGTTACATTAAGTATCACCGATGCGTTGGTTGATCTAAATATCATTCTAGTGCGTTCTGGGATCACTATAGAAGGCGGAAATCGGAAGAGCCATCGTCACACCGAAGAATACGAACGTTCGCCGGTTTTTTGGGTTTGCATAGTGTCGAGAGAAACGTAACTACATTGAGCGCCTAAAGTGCATTGTGACTAGGTTAAAAGCAGAGATGAAACTTCTCGAATGTTGTTGAAGCATGAAATAGTGAGTAGTAGGCCTAGTGAGTAGTATGATGATTGTTTTGTTGATTTTGTCGTTTTCATTCAACTTTTCATTTTTCGGTTTGCACAGTGTCTAACTACATTTGAGCGCCTAAAGTGCGATTGGACCGCACCAAAACGCATCTAACTCAAAACCTTTGCCCAGACCGATTAACAAACCAATCAATCCCCGGTTCGGCTAATAACTAGCATTTGATTTCAAAAGCCAAATAAAATTTACAATTTTCTTTCCGTTTTTTAATGATATACGATCGAATCGGGGACTTATATTGTTTAAGCTCAAAAACTTCACAAGATCGAAACTAAATAATACACATTGTCATTAAACTAAAAATGTAAACCGGTTCGGCTCGTAACTCTTAATGAAAATAACTGAAATCACAAACCGGTATGGTTAGTGAACTTGTTGACAACCTCTTGTTCCATTCCCACAAGCTGATGGCAAAAAGCTTCAACGTCTTGCACCTCTTCTTCAAACTCAAACCTAAACTCTTTCCACTGATACTCATCTCCACCTTCTTCCACACTCGGTACTTTCCCCAGCAATTCGAAACCTTTCTTATCCACAGATACCATATAAGCATCCTAATCGCCAAAGAAAGGAAACAGTAAACGACCAAATGAACATAGAGAATTAGGGATCCAAGAACATCCAATATAAAAGTTTTTTTACCCTTGCGTTTATATCTAGATAGTATAAACAAAAAAGAATCAAAGCCCGTCTTCTCGATTCGTTCTTATTGATTCCATCCACAAGTTTTGTAGACCAAGCCCCTGTGAATTGAATGCAAACAAACTTAAGACGAAGCAAACAACAGAACTTGCTCCGTATATTGAAATCAGCCGTCTTATTTCACTACCTAATGGATCTGCTTTTGACAGTTCCACAACCTTCAGGTCTATTTCTTTATTGGCACCATTTGCGTCGATAAACATACACGAGCTGAGAAGAAAACCAGATAACCACAACTGATAAACAAATTCATCATCTTTTGCAATAATAAGACATCTAAAGTGATCGGTTCTATATAATTTTCCCGCTTTTACCTCTTAAAGACAATTACATGAATCAACATTCAATAAACAGAGAGATCTAACATTCTCAACAAATCAAAAATCTAACAGATAGATTAGTTTAGTTAAACATAAACAGAATGTGTATTTACCTGGGAACAAACTTATATATAACGTATTTCTCATTGCCACCATCGACGAGGGCTTTAAGACTCTCGCACCGGGAGGCATACAACTGGTTGGAAGAACTCAAGATACTGCGGACTGAATATGGGGACTCGCTAATCGCTCCCATCTCTGATTGTATAGCTTCCTCGACATATTTATTTACCGCCTCAATCTTTTAACAAGAAGACAAGCATGATGAGGAAGATAATAAAGAATAGTTAAACTCATGACTTTGATCCAAATTGGAAGTGCCATGGATAGTTCGTACCCTTTTCTCTTTGACAGGGATAATTTCTCCGGTAAGAGCAACCCGGTTTGGAACCTGCAAAGAAAGCCAACCCCACAGATTCAAGAAGCTGTAATGCAAAAGTTAACAGAGGAACCAGTTTAGAGAAGACAGTGAATGCTGAGAGTAATAGACACACAAACCTTTCCAATTGACTTCAACAAAGCTGCAAGGGGACCAGGATACGGATGAGCAACGGAAAAGGAACCACGTTCATCAAACATTATGTTCTGTCAGAATTAGGAAGTTCAAACACACGTTAAACCCTCGGAAAATGGTGAACATATGAGCCCGCTTATCATTATGTAACAGTAAGAAGAAAGAAAGCTTACGACATTGTGCGGTTCACTTTCAGGTACCCAGAGATAAGGCTTTCCACGTCTCATCACGTACTTAACCTTTGAAGTATGTATTATACTGACCAAACCCATCCAAAAACACTCAACTTTTTCAAATTACAGTTTTGCAGAATATAAGCGTCTGAGCAAGAAATCCTAAAAAACTAAGATTAATACTCTGAAAAAGTAGCAAATGACCTTGCTTTGTCTTCAGGTTTGATGGTATTGAGATACCCTTTCCAGTTCGAAACGATTATAGTCTGCACATGGAGAAGAAGAGCAAGAAATCACCCGATATTTTCAAACTCCATACAAAGCAAGAGCTTCAATTTCATGTAAAATTGATAGAATTTCGGGAACGTACTTTGCATTTCTCCGCTAGTGCAGAGAGATTCGCCTTGTTTCCCTTCATTGCGCTCTATGCTCGCCAAGTGTTCGATGAAATGCCTCTTTGATCACGCCAAAGCTTACTATGTCAACGGTTTGTTTTAGAACAGCTCCATGGGCCCATAAATGATTGTAAGAAACCCTAATGTTGGCCCATAAAATTAAGCCCAAAAACTTGAAATAATCTGATCATCACGCGCTAATTTAGCGCGCGTCAAACTTTCGTCTCACCAGGATATATTTTGCATACAGTTGTATTTCCGATTATGATTGTTGACCAGAACCTACAAAAATATCAGCATGATCATTATTGTCCACTGAATGTAATCTCTCTCTCCGCGTAGGTGAAGTTTTTTCATGTCGACTGCTTAATTAGTGCTTGCTTTTCATTTTGATTATAAGTTTACTTAATAATATCTAGAAAGTGCTCTATAGTTGTTTGGCTAATAATCAGCGTAAATATTTGGTGTAAACAACTTATTAGAGGACGGAAATACACTTAAAACATATAACACCTCTCCCACATGTTACAAGACAATTTCTTTATTCATGAAAAATGCTTTATATTGACCAACTGGTTTATGCTATTAATAGGTGTGTATGTCTATGATTTTATAATTTGCTACCAAATCAAGAATCTCTATCGTCATGTCTATATTTGGATGTTTCTGATTTTTAATTGGAATTTAATTTGTATACATCATCGGGTTTTCTTCTCGTAAGTACGTTTGGTACGTACCCCACTGTGAAAAATATATTATAACTTTCTCTCCTGGAATTAAAAAATTGAGTCTACTATATACACTTCATAAAGAATACTCACAGAGAGTAAGCCAAACTACACACCATAGTTTATAGTTATCATATTGGTGCGTCTATTTATCTGGTATATTAGACTTTTTTATTTATGTAAGACTTATAATCATGTTTCCAACTAATTGATATTATCCATAATTTTCCTTTTGTAAACATCGACTATATAAGCAAATCCGAAAGCATCAACTAACACATGCATGCATGGATTTATGATGCTCACGACATTTTGAAAGAAATTGCCATTCTCAACACTAAAGTTTATCTACGACTGTGAGTATTTTATTTGGCATTGGGTATATCTACATCCATTAAAAAAAAGTATAGTATTTTTGTAAACTATATAATTTGTTCAGGTCGATCGAATGGACCTAACTAAGACGATCGGATTCGTAAAACATATAATTACGAAAGCGATTTTAACCTGCCAGTTTAATAATTCTATAATCGAGCGTGTGAACCTCCAAGACCAAGTTACGTTTTGTTTTTGTTTTTATGTTATAGTTTATTATTATTTTATGGTCGGTTTTAGTTTCAAAAGGCCGGTATTTGACTCTGTTTCCTTCTTCTTCCTTCTTCGAGTCTCTCTTACCTATTTGATCTCTTCTTCCTTTTCGCTCACTCAGATCTCTCTATCAGGTCCAAAAAAGAAAATATTTTCAATATATATTTAATTCATCGAACGAGTACAGAACAGAAAACCCACAAGAATTATTATTTATTTCTCATACTTTTTTCCAACTATCCTCATACTAAAAACCAATAAAAACAGAGCAGATTCTTCTTTTACAGTTCAAAACTTTCCAACATCAAACCCGAATCTCTTCTTTTCCAACATCAAAATTCCGAAAAGCACAAGACTTTCCGGGGAAATCGTTCCCAAATCTCCAGTTTTCTAATAGTAAGCGGCCAAGAAAAACAGAGGAAATTTCAAAATGAGTCATCGACAGAAACAGAGACAAATAACTAACTCCGTTGTTTTCTTCATCATCATCTCCGCCGTCTGTTTTCTTTTCGGTGGCGTCTCTGCTTTGGGAGTAAACTGGGGAACAATGGCGAGTCATCAGCTGCCACCGAAGACGGTGGTGCAGATGTTTAGAGACAACAACATAAAGAAAGTGAAGCTGTTCGATGCAGACACGAACACCATGGGAGCTCTCGCTGGCTCAGGCATCGAAGTAATGGTGGCGATCCCAAATGATCTGCTCAAAGCCATGGGAAACTATCAAAGAGCTAAAGATTGGGTCCAGAGAAACGTCTCGAGATTCAACTTCAATAACGGCGTCAAGATCAAGTAAGTTTTTATATTCATTGCTTTTGTCGTTTCTGATCGTTTTCCGATTATGATTCACCGCGGAGTTCATTATTGATTATCCCTAGCTATCTATATGGTGATCAGGACTCTAGTTTATATATTTGATGGACTCTTTAAAAAATTTAAAACAATCCTAACCATGATTAACGATAACAGAGTATACGTTATATGTACATATATCAAGGCAAAAGTTAAAACTTAAAAGTCTTTTGACACTGAAGTTTTCAGATATTTGGTGATTTGAAAATCAGATATTAGACC
This sequence comes from Sisymbrium altissimum, assembly GCA_900406495.1. NCBI lineage: Eukaryota > Viridiplantae > Streptophyta > Magnoliopsida > Brassicales > Brassicaceae > Sisymbrium > Sisymbrium altissimum. The sequence goes on along the minus strand of OVBI01000273.1, from coordinate 68,791 downwards.
CTTTTGAAGTTTGGCTTATAGGAAAATGCATGCCTCAAATACATCAAGACATTGAACTTTAGAGATAACTGCTTTTTTTTATATATATATTTACGATCATGAGTAATTTTAACAGAAAGAAAAAAATAATTGGCAAAAAAAAAAAATGTTGACAACAATATTAATTGGATTAGGAGGTCCATATTAGTCCTGACTGACCCCACCAGGTTAGACAAACTGAGAGGAGCTCCAATCCTTTACACGTTGGTTTTGAGTGTTGACTAGTTGGATATATAATCAAACATCTTATTCTCTTCTACTTATCTGTAAAATACTATTATTGGTCGACTTATTTATTAGTGAATTATTTGAATTTTTTCTTCTATTATATTAGTTGCTAACCTGTTATGTAGTTGGGTTTTTTTATCTGTTATATATGTACTTAGCTGCACCGCGCATCATTTATCTCTATATGCGTTGTTTAATATATTAAAGAACATATATATTTATAATGCATGCCTCTGCAACTGAATTATTTGAATTTGGTTTATGCATGCACATATATAGACCGTAAAGTATTTATTGCACATGATCAAAACTTGTTCTGGACTTCTGGATCTTTCTAATTCCTCTTTATGCAAAAGATGCAAACTTTGCATATATTGGATGCCATGTGATTTGTTCATATAATAACATTGCATATTTGTATGTAAAACAAAAAAACTTAGTATAGTCACATAAATAAAAACTTCTCTGTGTTTTTTTCTGTATGCAGATATGTTGCCGTAGGGAACGAGCCTTTCTTGACATCATACAACGGATCATTCATAAACCTAACGTACCCAGCACTCGTCAATATCCAAACCGCTTTAAACGACGCCGGATTCGGAGATTTCATCAAAGCAACCGTTCCTTTAAACGCCGACGTTTACAATTCTCCGCCGGACAATCAAGTCCCATCCGCTGGAAGATTCCGTTCTGACATTCTCCAAGAAATGACACTCATCGTCAATTTCCTCGCACAGAACAAAGCTCCTTTCACCGTCAACATTTACCCTTTCTTAAGTCTCTACTTAACCAGCGACTTCCCTTTCGATTACGCCTTTTTTGACGGTCAAAACACCATTAACGATAACGGCGTTATCTACACGAACGTCTTTGACGCTAATTTGGACACTCTTTTAGCATCTTTAAATGCGTTGAATCACGGCGATATGGAGGTGATCGTTGGAGAAGTCGGTTGGCCCACCGATGGAGACAAGAACGCAAACGTTGCAAACGCGGAAAGGTTTTATTCTGGTTTGCTTCCCCGGTTAACTAACAATGTAGGAACTCCTATGCGTAAAGGTTACATTGAGGTTTATCTTTTCGGATTTATCGATGAAGATGCGAAAAGCGTTGCCCCGGGAAACTTTGAACGTCATTGGGGGATATTCAAGTTCGACGGACAACCGAAGTTCCCGGTTGATTTCCAGGGACAAGGTCAGAAAAAGTTCTTGACCGGAGCTCAAAACGTTCAGTACATGCTAAACCAGTGGTGTATGTTTAATCCGAATGGTCGTGGCAATATCAGTAAGCTTGGAGATAACATAGACTACGCGTGCTCGCTCTCGGATTGTACCGCTTTGGGTTACGGATCGTCTTGTGGCAATCTTGATGCTAATGGGAACGCGTCTTACGCGTTTAATATGTATTTCCAAGTGCAAAACCAGGAAGCTCAAGCGTGCGATTTCGAAGGGCTTGCAACGATCACTACGCAAAATATTTCTCAAGGACAATGCAATTTTCCAATTCAGATCGGAGAGCCATCGTCTGGACATTATGATTATAGCTACAATTCAATGGTTACGTTGGGTGTGGTGATGAGTGGCTTGGTGTTTCTTCTCATAATACGATGAGACTACGTACATAATGGTTTACATTGTTGTATATGACTGATTCTTTGTTCATCAATCATCTGATGTTTTGTTCCATTAAATCAAATACAAAATAATACACTGTTTTTTATTGTTTGACTTTCGGCTAACTAACCAGCTTTGACATTCCTCAGTCTTTTTTTAATCAAGGATTAAAGAGTTAACGTTGCATGATTAGCTAAAAGAGGATCTCTCTCCTACAATAAAATCCCGTTCCATGAGTTGACCAAATTAAGTCCTTTCCATTTCTTTCTTGAAGTGCAAGTTGCATTTTGGAAACCTTTGTGATCTTTTATCCACTCCTCCATCTAAGTCCAATGGCTTCATCTTCTCTGAAAAAACACATTCTAGATAGAGTCCTCTTCACGCTTTTTGGTACAATGCTATTCATGGGTACAATAATATTGACGCAATCTGATTCCAAAGATTCATCTTAATCTGATTTTTTTTTATTATTATCACTATTTATTTTTTTGAATGAATTTAAAATTTATTCAAACAAAAAAAAAACAGTTTTACATCTTCAGCGCATTATTTATGATTATAGTTATGGTTCGATTGTTTGGTCGGGTCCTTGGTGTTTCTCATGGTACAATGAGATTTTTTATGTGACTCATGCTTGATGCTTTGTTTCATGACTTTCATCAATCATTTGAAAGGGTGAAATTTATAAAAACACACTGAACTTTCTCTTCTTACAAGATAGAGCCACCATTAGCAATGATGACTTGTCCATTGATCCATTCGCCAGCGTCGCTGGCTAAGAATCCAACAACATTTGCGATGTCTTTGGTCTCACCGAGCCTACCAAATAGGTTCTGGGACTTTACTTTCTCTACCACCTCATTACTCAATCCTGCGAAAAACATCTCTGTGGCGACGGGCCCTGGAGAGACACAGTTTACAGTGATTTGTGTTCCTTTGAGCTCTTTTGCAAGAATCTTGGACATGGCTTCTATGGCTGCCTTTGAAGCCGTGTATGAGCCAAATGATGGTTTTAAGGATTGAACAAGGGAAGATGAGATGAGGATGATCCGGCCACCTCCTCCACATTTTAGTCTGTTGGCTGCTTCTCTAGCGCACAAAAACGCTCCTCTTGTGTTCACACTGCCATCAAAACACAAAACACATATATACGGATCCGATTGGTTAAAAGCAAAAACTTAAATATGGAGAAATTTCCGAAACTAATTTACCTGAAAATGCGATCAAAGAGTTCTTCTGATGTGTCTGAAATACTCGAATGATTGGGGTCGGCAATAGCGGCAGAGTTAACCAGGATATGAACCGGCGACTCGAAGGCTCGTTCCGCCTCGTCGAAAAGCGACTTCACCTGATTAGGCTCCGATATATCGGCCTTTACCACTATGACACGTGGACCTTTCCCGGTGACTTCTTCTGGTGCGTCATTATTTGGACGGTTGGTGGTAATCGCCGTCGCAACCTTGTCGGCCTCGGCGGAGTTGTTGGAGTAATTTATGACGATCCTAGCCCCAAGCTCCGCAAGGTGGATGGCTATGGCACGGCCTATTCCTCGAGACGATCCCGTGACTATAGCAACTCTACCGGCGAGGCAAAGCGCCGGCGAAGAAACTGACGACGCTGTATCCATGTCAATAAGTTTTTTACTCCCTAGATTCTCCGGCTGTTTTGTTAATTTTTTCTTTTTGTTTTTCTCGTCAAGTTTTTAAGAATTTAATGAACCTTATCTTGGTAGATACATGTCCTGAAATTGAGTGTTAAGATTTGTCGAGATTGTCAATTCGTATGCATACTTGTGAAAGAGTTTTCTAGTATTGTTTTTTGTTGTTGTCGTTTTATGTTTTGTCTCCATCACGTACATAGAGAAATGGAAGACACATGCATGATTCAGTTAACATTCAAAAGTGTTGCGGCTAAGAGGATTATTATTACATCCAAAGACCAAACCTTATAGTAAGAAGATGGATGGAGATGTTAAGCGTAAAGTAAGATAAGATTAGGAATTAAATTTTTTAAAAATTGGGTGATTCTAAGAAACCCACTGAGAATTAGTAGTATTATTTTTTGTGGAAAAAACTCGTGATTAACTATAACTAATGAAAACACTGGAAAGCAAAGCAAAGAAAAGTGGAGGTAAAAATGCGTTTGTCACGTGTCAAGTGAACAATCTTATCTCTCTAGATTTGACAATGCCAAACTGTCCTCCACAAATAGAGGCCCTTCGTTTCCAAAACGTGGACCCCACAAAACCACAAGTTCCATATTCCTCCAATTGTTTTTTTTTATCTTTAATTTTTCTACTAAAAAGAAAAATTCAAAAAAGCAAAAATCAAAAGTCACCGAGGAAGTGCACGCCGGAGAAACTGAGCGAGCTGAGCCGGAGCACTAAGATGCGGCAAATGACCTTCAGTTTTAAGCGTCTCGACGGTGGTATCACCACCAAGATGAGCACGGAGATACTCAGCAACCGAAGCCGGAACGGAGACATCTTTAGCCGTCTGAATGACACAAGAAGGAACTCTGACTAACCCAAGCACGCCTCTGAGGTCGCTGTTGAAAACCGTCCTGGAGACGAAGAGAGAGATATCAGGCCTCATGTTGAACAACGTCCGACTAAACTCTCTAACCGCCGCCGGAACATCAGCTCCGACGGCTAACGGAGCGAAGCCTTGAACCCAAGCTTCGTAGTTAGCTTCCATGGCTGAGAAAACCTTCTCGATCTCTCCTTCCTCGAATCCTCCGTGGTAATCCTCGTCGTTGAGAAACCTAGGTGAAGCTCCGATCAAGATAAGCTTCGAGAAAAGCTCCGGTCGACGGATCGAAGCGATGATTCCGATCATAGCAGAGACGGAGTGACCTACGTAAGCGCAGTTTTGGATACCGAGAGAGTCGATGATGTTGAGTAGGTCGTCCACGTAGGCGTCGAGCGTCGTGTATCGGTTGAAGTCGAAGTAGTCGGGGTTGACGCTGCCGGCGCAAACTAGGTCGTAGAGTACGACTCTGTACGTCGGAGTGAAGAAAGGGAGGATGAGGTGCCAAGCTGATTGGTCCGTTCCGAATCCATGGGCTAGAACTAGGATCCGATCGCCCGTACCAACGACCCGGACGTTAAGAGCTTCTAGGATGTTGTGTTGACTCATTTTTCTTCGTTGCGTTTTGTTTTTCAAAGGGCAAACGGGAGACGCTACTGTTTATATAAAAATTTAATTGGGTTGGTGTGTGTGTAATAAAAATGAATAATTCTTTTCTTTTTTTTTTCCTTTTCCACTGCATTTAATATCCAAAAAATATACTATCATTTATGCTTTTTGAACAAAACATTTGGATACAAAGAGCTTTGCGTTGATTATTCCTCCTCCTCCTACAATATATATTTTTTTCAAAATTATAATAAGATGCTTCAATGGTATTGTTGCTATTAGACTTTTAGTGCTGCATTTCAGATATTCCCTACCATGTTAGATTCTGTAATTCGTGTTGCGTCAAGCAATGTCTATCCATAGATATATTTGGATGTGCGATTACAAGAATAATATATAAAGCATAAAACTTATTTAGGAACTGTCACTAAAGTGGTAATAAGATGGAAGACATGAGTAGATAAAAGGCTATAAATTGGATAGTTCAAGTTTGTTTACTCCGGTTTTGAAAAATGAATCTGATGTTTAAAAAGAAAAGGATTAGAGATATATTCCACAACCAAGTTAGACTGCAGTCACATCTTAAGCTTGTGTAAGTCACAACTGTTGCAGTGGGGTTAACTTCACAAATTATTAGAGTAATTTGAATTTCTCTCATTCCTAAAAGTTTGGATTCTATAATAACTAGCGTAAATGTAAAATAATTTGTTATCTGATTATAGATTTTTAGCCAGAAATAAAAGTATCTTCATGTAGAATAAATTATGTGACTCTAATAGATATAATCAGTCACACTCGAAATGAGTTGGATATATTAAGGTTTTTGCATTTTTGGAAAAACGAAATGGATGTCGACAAAAAGTTTTAATTAGATATTTGAAAAAAAAAGCAAAGAATTGGATGTCGACGAATTTGTTGTTTTTTGAATATATGTAGTTATGTATGGACTTATTGAACCAAAAAAATAAGTACTATATTCTATTGATGAGTGTTACGGCTAGATTTTAAGATGAATAACAACTTAAGCCTTACATTTGCAAACAAATCAACATAAACCTCAGAAGAACAGCAAAAAGGTCACTCAAGACCAGACATTTTACACATATCCACCATTAACAGGAATGATTTGGCCATTGATCCATTCACCACCATCACTAGCCAAGAACCCAACAAGAGGCACAACATCTTTGACTTCGCCGACCCTCCCAAAAGGAGACTCTGCGGCTATCTTTTCCACCAGCTCCGAGCTCTTTCCTTCATAGAACATCTCAGTGGCAATGGGTCCTGGAGCAACGCAGTTTGCAGTGATTCCTGTTCCTTTGAGCTCTTTCGCAAGAATCTTAACCATGGTTTCAACAGCTGCTTTTGATGCCGCATAGGCACCGAATCCAGGCTTCAAACCTCGAGTCATTGAAGATGAGAGGAGTATAATCCGACCACCGCCTCCTTGTTTTAACCTATTGGCAGCTTCCTTGCTGCACAGGAACGCCCCTTTTGTATTGACACTACAACAATCCATCAGAAACAAAACAAACACAGAGTGATTAAGAACAGAAATAGCATCGGATGAAAGCATAAACCTTTTCGATTCGAAATACGACACACACATCTCAAAGAACATCGGACATGTTTCATGTGATTCGAAATCAGACATACAGATCTCAATAACATTGGAACATCGAATGTATTAGAAACACGAAATGCCAGTCGAAATGCACTAAAGGATTCAACTTTCTAACTCAAAAACATAGAAAGATATCACAGGAACTCCCCTTTTGTATTGACACTACAATCAATTAGAAACAAAACAAACAGAGAGTGATTAAGAAGAGAAGTAGCAGCGGATGAAAGCATAAACCTTTGTTTGATGTGATTCTCAGACGAACATAGAATGTATTATAAACACGCAATGCACTAAAGGATTCAACTTTCTAACTCAAAAACATAGAAAGAGACCACATTTAATCTCGGGTATACCTGAAAGTTCGATCGAAATCTTCGACTGATGTGTTTGCGAGCGAAGGGTATTTGGGATCGAGGATTCCCGCCGAGTTGACCAGAATGTGAACCGGAGACTCGAACGCGCTCTCTGCAGCATCGAACAGCGATTTCACCTGGCTTGCCTCGGAGACGTTGGCCTGAACCACAATCGCTCTCGGTCCCTTTCCGGTGATCTCTACCCTTGCTGGAAAATCATTGATCTCCGCCGCGACACGCTCGGCGTCAGCCGAATTACTGCTGTAGTTGACAACGATCCTCGCACCAAGTTCAGCAAGGTGGATCGCTATCGCTCGCCCGATCCCACGAGATGAACCGGTGACTATAGCCACTCGGCCGGCGAGAGGAAGCGGCGGTTGCGAGGTAGACGACTGTGCAGCCATAACCGATTCGATCAAGAAAGAAAATAACGAATTCGCCTCTTCTTTCATTTCCATGTCATCAGACTTAATGGGCCGATAATCAAAGGCCCATTTAGTTTATTTGTTTTTTCATTAAAAATTTAAATCGCGCCAAAAAGTGATAAAAAAAAAGCCGGAGTCAAAGCATTTTCTTCTTACATTTGACTAAGCCAAGCCGTATTGGGAGGGGTGTTCTTTCAATCTTAGGGTTTCAAAAAAAAAAAGGTTCCGAATTTGGGTTTTGTTCTTCGTCTTTGGGTTTCCAATTCTCGGTTTTAGTGTGAAAGTTTGGATTTTTATTTTTCCATCAATGAGAAGCGGTGATGAGATTGAAGTCTACTCTGATGAGGAAGGGTTTAAAGGCTCTTGGTTTAGAGCCACTCTTGAAGATTCTACGGCTAAGTCTGGAACGAAAAAGTTGAATGTATCACTGCTGGCTGAGGATGGCTCCACTCTTCGGAGAACCACTTACCGGAGATTTATTCGGCCCGTCCCGCCGGAAGATCTGTTCTCGGAGGTGGAATTTGAGGAAGGGTCCGTTGTGGAGGCGTCTCAGAGAGGTGGGTGGTGGACTGGTGTGGTTGTTAAGAAGATAAACCATGACAAGCTTTGGGTTTACTTTGATTCTCAGCCAGATATATTCCAGTTTAAGACAGGTCAACTGAGACAACACTTTGATTGGAATTGGACCAAAGAAGAATGGGTCAGGCCAGCAAAAAAGGTACGAGCTTTGATGAATTCAGCCATTTCCTTTTTTACAATTGACTAAGCAATGTTTGGTTCTTGGTTCACATGAAGCTACTGAGTAAGAAGTCCACATTTAGATGTGGAACCATGGTGGAAGTCAAAGTCGAAGATAAAGTGGATGATGTTGTGTGGGTACCATCAGTGATTGTTAAGGAGATGGAACATGGGAAGAATTTCGTTGTCAAGCCTTGCAAAAACCTGGCCTGGAATGATGGGGAAGCACCAAAACCAAACAGAACCGTTAGTTCACGCAGCATAAGGCTCACACCGCCCCGGTTTTCCGTTGAAAGCTATGAGTTGATGGAATCTGTTGAAGCCTTTCTTGATCCGGGATGGCGTCCAGGGATAGTGAAGGTTATTTTCCGTGATCAACGGTACACTGTGTGTTTAAAGGCAACAAAGGAGTCTCTGGTGTTCAAACACTTTGCTCTAAGGCCTTCAGAGGAGTCAATATCCAAACGGCTCTTGGTTAGTTTCTGTGGGTTTTGTGAAAAGCCATATACGTTTCACTAATTTCAGTCAACGTTGTGTATGCTTTTGGTTTGATTAATATTTGAGTATTATGTTGTTTCCGTTTTCAGGGAAACCCTACTGAAGTAAATGCTGCCTTCACTCCTCAAAGGTTCCTAAGCCCTGGGGAAAATAGAGAGAAGGAGGTAAAGTTGGTTTCTTATTTAACATAATCTTCATGATCGTTGTTTGATTTTTCAGATAACTCTCCTTTGGGTTTGACACTTGTATGCACAGATGCCTGAGGAACACAATAGCGAAGATGACAGTCGTAAGAGGAAGAGAAGAGAAGTAGAGCACAATCCAGACCTCAGTGAGACTGGTATGTCTTAACTCTCATTAGTTATCATGGACTTGTTTCTGCCAGATAGCTTAACCAAAGAACTGGGTAGAGGCTTGCAGTGGTTCAAAGGCTGAGTGAGATCAATCAATGACACAAGCAGTGTCATTGTTTTCCAACAAATGTAATGGATGTTCTTGATTCTTGTGTTCAATTTTTCTGTATCCTGAAATTGATCTATAATTCCACTGTTTTCCAGCAAATGAATCGGTTTCACCTCTAACCCCGTCCCCGGCCAGAACTGCGACAGCGTTGAAACAAACAGAGGCTGGAACTCAAGAAAAGACACGAGAGAATGTAAAGTTAAATCTATCTTTGCTTCAGCATTGTCACTCTTAATTTCTAAGTAGTTTGTTCGAGTGGTGCTTATTATTATTATCTTAATCCTCCTGATTAATATTTATTTATCTTTGAGGTGATGATTCTTCTTTGGGATGCAGGAGAGCAGCGAAGAAGATAACAATCGAAAGAGAAAAAGAGCACATAACCTTAGTTCTACTACTGGTGTTGAGCAAACCCAAGCAAAGGACACAGTAGTGGATTTGCCTTTTGTCAAGACGTCACCATTGTGGAAGCCACTTGAAACAATGGAAGTCTTCGAGAGACAACCACAAAGTCCTCATTTCAGCCCGTTGGTTGGGGAAAGTGAAGAATTCCGTGAAGGGCTTGCCTTTGGTATGATGCTCACTCTTTCCAGGTTAATGGAGAAGTTTAAAGAACTGGAACCCGACGTTTCCATGAGCCAACTAAATAGCCTCAAAAATTCCTTCGCCAAGCTAGAGAAAAACGGTTTCAATGTTTCAGCGCCTTTAGCACGGATCGACAAGCTGTTGGCTCTCAAAGATAGACAACTAAAGACAATGGAGGAACAAAACGGTTTCGAGAGACAGATAATGGGTATGAAAGAAGAGTTTGGTGAGATGAAACACAAGATTCTTGAGTTAGAGAGGCAACAAGTGGCTCTGAAAGAGCAGTCCGAAACGGCCTACCAAAACATATGTCAGATGGAGGCATGTGCAAGAGATCGTGGCATTGAGCTTGACAATTTGGAGTCTGAGTTTAAAGCAACTTCATCGGCTCCCTGGTAAGCTGTGAAAAGCATAACTGTGATGAGTTCTCTGTTTTAAGTTAAAGGCTTGTCTGAGATAAGCGACTTTCAAGGTTAACTAATGAACTTGAGGAATCTAGAATCAACCACTTGTGTGTTTGTGTTTCAGTTTTTAACCATCTCTCGTAGCTTCAGTTTTTCTTTCTCTGTGGATTTCAGGTGAAAACCTAAGCAAGAAGAACAAGAGTCCTAGCAAGGTGTAGATCAAGATCAGAGCCGAATGTCTTTTCAGTTTCTTGAGTAAAAAAAAAAAAAAAAGGCTGTTGTGGCAAAGACATGTGAATGATCCTAAATGGTCTTAAGTCTTACAGCATGATCATCAGAAATGAAGCTATCTAGTTTATTAAACTAAAAACCTTTATTATGAAATCTTATCTTAACAAAGTTCATTTAGTCCCAATGGATTTTCGTTTTACAATGTTCACCATGTTTATTTTAAACTGATTGGACAATATCACAACAATGGATTGCACAAGTCATAATTGGAATTAAATCACAATTCTTATTCTTATTGAAACCTCAAATGTTTCAATTACAACAATTTAAACCCCCACACTTGAATACAATCAACATTAAACCTTTCACGCCCACCATTAACAGGAATGATTTGACCATTGACCCATTCGCCACCATCACCAGCCAAGAACCCAACGAGAGGCACAACATCTTTGACTTCACCAAGCCTTCCAAAGGGAGACTCTGCGGCTATGCTCTGCACCAACTCCGAGCTCTTTCCTTCGAAGAGCATGTCAGTAGCGATTGGTCCTGGAGCAACACAGTTTACAGTGACTCCTGTTCATTTCAGCTCTTTTGCCATGATCTTGACCATAGTTTCCACAGCTGCTTTTGATGCTGCATAGGCAGCGAACCCCGGCTTTAAGCTGCTGGTCAGGGAAGATGTGAGGAGTATGATCCGACCACCACCTCCTCGTTTTAATCTATTGGCAGCTTCTTTGCTGCACAGGAACGCTCCTCTTGTAGTGACACTAGAAACAGAGGATTAGAGAGTGAACAAGTGTAATAGATGTAACAGTGGATGAAGCAAGTTTTAAACTTTATTTGAAATTTGATTAATTACACACAAGAACAACGAACATGATAATTCTTCTTACCGTCCAGCAGAGAAACAGTACCTGAAAAAAGAAAGGAGGGATGCATGTATTTATATATGTGTCGAATGACAAAATCAGCCTTGAACTTTATATTTTAACAAATTGACCTCAACCAGTATTTAATAGTTCACCCCTTTTATATTTTAATATCTAGAGATTATGCCCCATTGGTCTTCCCTTTTAACATTGCTAAGCGTTAAGTGGTAACCGTATATTATTTGATGATTTTATATTTTCATCAGATTAAAGACCTCACATTTTCAGTTGTAGAATATTTAATTAATACATAAAAATATAAGATCAGTATATGATTATATATGCAGAATAGTAAAACTACGATTTTCTTATAAAACATTATAATTCTAAGATTAAGAATAACAAATTTACAGCTTTCTTTGTTTTTTTGCCAACAAGTTTTATTAATGTTTTACCAATTGGTTTCATTTGGAATGATTATATTTTAGTCAAAATATTGTTGCCTAATTGAAGCCAAGACATTGTATATGGACCAAAATAAGGGAGTGAAAATAGGGAAATAAATATCATTTGAAAGTAAGAATTTTATGACATTAATGCAAATTGACCAACATTTTCCATAAAAATATTGAAATTTTATCTGGACAATACCCCCATAAAGTAGGAAATCTAATTAAACGGGATTTATGAAAAAAAAAATCCAAAAAAATATAAAGACAATTGTGAAAATAGACTTCTTTTCTTTAATAACTCTGAGAACCCACAACTTTACAAGACTATATAAAAATCACCTAAAACAAACCCATAACTACTTTATCAATTCACATGATCTTTATACTTGGGTTAAAATCTCCAAAAGAACACATTTTTAAGACTAATTAGTTTAAAATAGTTCAAAGACCTACGTTAATAATAAACATCATTCAATCAACTACAAATAACCACCATTTCACTTAAATAATGCAAAATTTCAGTAGGACCGTTTTTGCAGTAATTGAAGTTAATGAAATTACACCAATCGCAGAGGGTGTAAAATGAAAATTTGAAATGTCGGAACTATTCAAGTAAAAAAGGATAAATAAAGGGGGTAGATATGCTTTAGACCCAAAAATTACGGAGAATTACCATAAACCCGCCCATCTCACCAAACTCTCAACGTTCAAAAAAAAAAAGTTGAATCCTTTTCGGGTTTTCTTCGCGTCGTATCGTCAGAAGCGAAGAAAGAGCCATCTCTCTTCAGATTCTTTTGGTTGTCTTTAACTCTTCCTGCGAAAAGGAATAGAGAAACATTTAATTTTCTTGGGTCAAATCAGACACACTACTGGTACGCTTCATTCTTCGTTATCATCAAATATTACTTTTGCCGAAATTCAAAAACTCTGTACATACCTTTTTCTGTCGATTAGGGTTTACTGTTTCTCTTGTTCCATTCATTTATATAACGTTTAGGATTCGAACTCAAGAGACCCTTTTCGTGAACTCATATATCGTTTTCTTTTCGATGATATTTATGTTCATAGATCAAGGATGTCTATTGCTTTAAAAAGATTTAATTTTTAAGAACTTTAAGTAATAGATTTACTCAACTCTCTGCGGGAATTCAACATTCATCAGAAGAATGTTACTTTTCGTTCGGTTTACCAAATAAAGTCGATTACTTTTACTTGGGAGGAATTGAGTATTGGTTTTGGTATAATCCTCAAATGGAAATGGGTCAAGATTGATTCTTTTTTCCTGATTAGGATCGTTTAGTATGATCATTTCGGTAAAGTTGTTAGGATAAACGAATCTTAGATTATACTGAAATGATTGTATATATCTTTAATTTGTGTATATCCGGTACTGTATACTGTTAGACCAAGAGGTGAGGATCTGTTAGGCTATGATCTGGCTTGTTGATTTCGTTGTGGCTTTTTATTTTCAGAGAGGATCCAGGAGGACAAAGAAATGGGGAGAAATCTTGGTTCAGCGTTTAGACAAGAGTTGGCGAATCTTGACAAAGATCCGGATACTAACAAGACTGCAATGAGTAATTTGAGATCTATTGTGAAAGATTTGAATGCAAAAGTGATACATGTGTTTGTTGCTCAAGTTTCTGAAACTAAAGAGATTGGTTCTGAGTCTGGTGGCTACACGGTTTCTCTCTTTGAAGACCTTGCCCGTGCTCATGGAGTAAAAATTGCTCCCCATGTTGAAATGATCATGCCGGTTATCATAAGGACTTTGAACTCTAGTGAAGGGTCCTTAGGTGTTCAGCAGGCTTGCTCAAAGGCGGTAGCTGCTATGGCTAGATACGGAATTGATCCTGCAACACCGGAAGATAAGAAGAGGAATGTGATTCATGCGCTTTGTAAGCCACTCTCTGATTCTCTTCTAGATTCACAGCATCAACAGCATCTAGCTTTGGGATCTGCTCTTTGCTTGAAGTCTCTTGTGGATTGCGATAACTGGCGTTTTGCTTCTGGTGAAATGGTTAATAACGTTTGTCAAAGCTTAGCTGTTGCTCTTGAAGCCACTTCCAGTGAAGCCAAGTCTCATATGGCACTCGTCATAGCTCTTGCTAAGCACAATCCTTTTACCGTTGAGGCGTATGCAAGGCTTTTGGTGAAGTCGGGGCTAAGGATTCTGGACTTAGGTGTTGTCGAGGGAGATTCTCAGAAACGGCTTTTAGCTGTACAGATGCTCAACTTTCTGATGAAGTATTTGGATCCCAAGAGTATTTGTTCTGAGCTAGAGCTTATATTCCAAGAGATGGAGAAACACCTGAAAGATGAGATGTATTATGTCAGAATGGCAGCTCATGAGACTATGAGTACAGCAGAGAGATTAATTGGAGAGGCAGATCCAATGCTCGATGCAGAGAACTGCAAGAACCGAATCTCGCTCAGCGGATCAATCAAGTCTACACCAAGTCTGAGAGCACATATCGGGAGTTATGTTAACGATCAAGAAGATGATGATGTTTTGTTTTCCGGTGTAGCCAGCGGAAGAACTGTTGTCTCAGGCTCTCCTTTGGTGAATTATGCTGACTATAACCGAGAAACCGGCTCTGTCCCTGAGAGTCCAAGAAATGGAAATCAGGTAAAAAAATGCAACAAACGTTAAAATGATCCTCTCTTTCTCTCGTGTGTTCTTTTTGTAGGGAAGTTTTATTATTTTGCTACTGTGGTTTCAGATCCCATTTTCTGGTGTTGAAGATGGTAACATAGAGTCAGCTTGGTTTCATCAGAGGAACAGAAGCTCTGAGTTAAACGAATCCGTGTGCTCTAGGACCAATCGCTCAAGAAGTTCAAGACGAAACACGAAGAAGAGACAATCAGGAGACATTTGTTCAAAGCATCACAGGCACGGTTTCGCACAAGATCCATTCACTGAGCTACTGGAGAACAGACAGCAGCTGCAACAGTACAGTGAAAGCTCATCGTCATCATCAATATATGATACATCTGGTACTACTACTCCAACCGAAGATATCTGTGAGAAACCGAAGTCAGATTTGGATTCTGAGGCCAAAGTTATGACAGGAGAGACTGAAACAGACTCAAGACGAGACAGGAGCAAGCGCGTGTTAAGATGGGGATTGAGTTTCTTCTCCATTGCACTTGCAGGGATTGCTTCGGTCATGTGGGTGCATCTGAGAGATGATATGATGCCTCCTCACCTTGTTCCTACTTGAAGGCTAAGGGATGAACATAAAAAAGCTTAGAACTTAGACCTTAGGTTCAAATTATACGTTCACTTGTTGTTTTGTCAAATGTGTGGATCTTATTCAAATACTCGTTTGTTTTTCACCCCTCAGAAATTTGTCGCTTTTCTTCTAAATTCGATTGAGATTTTTTAACCAAGTCTGGATTAACGGATCGAAGTCTCAACTCTGGCTAGTGACTAGTACTATAAAACAAGACCCTCGCAAAAATTTCATTTAGCTAAACCGGGAAATTTCAAGATGGGACGATCCAAACATCGCAAACCAAATGACAAAACCTTAAGTTGGTGGTGTGTGTACACAAGATCACAAATCTCAAACTGAGACATACCAAAAATTTCCCAGAATTAAAAAGAAGAAAGGTTACAGAAAAAACAGTTTCACTACGAGGTATTTGTTTTGTTCTACAGCTTAGTCTTCCTCTGCGCCTGCACCTGCGGCTGCTGCAGCGTCTCTCCTTGGTCCACCTGCTTGTTTCGCCATTATAATCTGCACATTTTACATATAAATATGTAAGCTTTACTCTACCCATTGAGATCGATGCAATGGAAAATGAATGTTGAATATAAGGATTTGCAATAGAACAACTTAAAGCTAGCCTCGCAAGATATTGCATTAAGTGAAATGCTTCTTTGAATTATGTGATGGAGCAACACAATCCAGAGATATAACTAAAGATGAGAAACTGGTTTTGTTAATTAACTAGAAATATTAAAAAAGGTCGGTGTGCATACCTGGTCTACGCGAAGAACCGTGCATGCAGCATCAGAAGCGTACTTAAGAGCAAATAACCTGCACAGAGACTTAGTGCATTAGATACAAAGAAAATGAAACCATACAGAAAAATACACTTCAGTTTTTTGATGAATTGAACGACAGCTACGCAAATGCAGAGATGTATAATAGCAAGATGTAATGGATGAAACTTACTTGGTTGCAAAAAGATCCCACACTTTTGTCTCTGAGACATCTTTACAAGCACCTTCCTCCAAGTCAATGCCTAGCTTTGTGTTTCCAGATCCGTGTCCAGTGTACAGAGAGGCTATGATTTCCATAGCATTGAGGCCAGCGTTGTCGGCAAGGGTTTTGGGTACAAACTCAAAGCTCTCTGCGTATTTGGAGATGGCATATTTGTCTAACCTGAAAAATGAAGGTAAAACCCAAGTTTTAGCCACAAAACCATAAACAGGTTTGTATTAAAGCTAGCCTTCCAATGATGATATTTCACATACGACTCAAAACGATATAATCAGTAAAACTGAGTAAAAGAAAGTACCCTGTTTCTGCATTGGCATATTCCTTCAATCTCTGAGCCAGTTCAATTTCAGTAGCTGCAGCCCCAGGAACGATACGGCTGTCTCTGCACATGGCCTGAGAAGAAGGGTACAAGTAATTGCAGAAGTCATTAACAAATACAAAATATTAAGAACTAAGGAAAATATCTCTTGACCAAAAAATAAAAAGAACTAAGGAAAATGTCCACGGAAAAAAGATGTAGTTCAGCAAAAATTACCTTGTATGTATTAACTCCATCGTCAACAGCTCTTTCAAGGTCGTCTAAAATGCTATCTGTGCTTCCACGCAAAACCACTGTAGAGATTGAGTTACCACCTTCCTCGTTTCTTGCAATAGTGACCTAAAGACATCAAAAGAAGACCGAGAATTACTTATGATTAACGAAAGGAAAACATAATTAACCAATAAGAAAGAATCTGATTTCAATGAAGGAGTACTTACTGTAACACCACCAATTTCCTCAACTGATATGGAATCAACGTAGCCCAGATCATCAGGGCTTGGGCGGCTCAGTTTCAACTGTTTGGTAATTATAAAGTAAGTATTAAAGACAAAAACACCTTAGATAATCATAAAAAATGCGTATGAGAACCACTTACATGAGCGACAGCCCCAGCTGTCCGGCAGAAACGCCTCAGTTCAAACTTTGAGCTGATTTTCAAGACCATTATCCTGCCAAGAAAGAAAGTTCATATTAGAAATGACAGTAAAAGACATGTTTATCATAAGCAGCGACAAGGGAATAATGTCCAGAGAGGTCTCAAAAGTGAAAGCCATGAAAGCAGTTAAAAAGGATTAAGAAGATATTCAGGTTTACACATACTTGTAACGCTCGCAGAAATGCAATGCCATTTCTCCTACTGATCCGCCGCTAACGATGACTTTGGCTCCTGATTCAGCAACAGCTTTAATCAGCTCCTCAACTTTAGCTTCCTCTGTCTTTGCATAGTTCTCTAGCTAGAAAACCAAAAACAACAAAAGTTATAATAATATGGTTAACAACCCATAACCATACTTGAGAAGACAGATTAGTAATCCTCAGCGCAGGGGAAAATACTAACCTGCTCAGCACTGTGGATCAAAACAGTTCCTTTTGTCTCTGTTGCAGTAGTATCGACGCCCCCAGCAAACACAGCAACCTGAAGATGGTATAAAAAAGAGTTCGGGACATTCAGCTATTGAAAACAGGAAAGAGATAAGCACACAGCCCTAAATCTTAAGGGAATAAAGTCGATCAAATCAGCCAGAAAAAGTTGACAACAAGCATAATCAAAAGATAGCGATCTCACCTTTGCCTTCTCCATCCGCTTAATGCTCCCAACAGCATCGCTTTTCAAGACCATGCCACGGACAATGCAAGAGTTGTGCAATCCTCCTCCAAGAAGCTTGGCAACACGGACGTTATCTACATTGAAGTTTGTTGGATTTTTTGGGCAGACTTGAATGCAAGCCTGTGAAACAAGTAACGCCATCAGCTTAAAAACCAAATCTTCTATAAACATGAGGAAACAACAAGGAAGATGAAACAGGAATACTCACATCAGCGACTAATGAGCATATAATTTCTTCTTGTCCAAACTGTTTGCTTGCAACAGCAGCTCTCATTCTAGAAATAACTTCATCTTTGTTACGCACATCCATTGTCTCAGAACCACTCTCAACGAGTTGTTCCAGAATTTCAACAACCTGAGACATAACCAGAAACATTCGTCAAATTACTTAGACAAACAAAGAGAAACCGAAGTACCAACATTAACTACGGAAATTCACCAACAAACCAACCTTGATGATTGCTTTGTTATATCCACTAATGATCTCACTCGGATGCAGCCCCATCCTGATAAGCTCTTCGGCATTTTGTAAAAGCTCACCAGCAAAGGAGATGGTCAAATTGGCTCCGTCTCCAATTTCTTCTTGCTGTGCCTTGGCAGCTAAAACCAGGATTTTGGCAGCAGGGTGCTGAATCTCCAGTTCATTCACAATGGTCGCAGCGTCGTTAGTGACAAAGAGCTTGTCTAAATGGTTGATAACCATTTTGTTCATCCCTGAAACAGCAACAAAAAACACAAAAGAGAGAATCAGATTCCAACAGAAATGAGAGAAATGTTGTTCTTTTACACTACTCGCTCGACAGTTCCAATGAATATACTTCACTTCTAATCCAAATCTACACTAGAGATCCTACTTACAACAGTAAAATGATACAGAGAGAGTATGAGATCGAAGAGATCCAGGGAAACATGAGATCCCAGCAGAAAAAGGGAAACTTTGAATCAATGAAACATTTGTACGAACCATTGGGACCGAGAGAAGTGCGGGTAATGGTAGAGAGCTCCTTGCAAGCTTCGATGTTCTTAATGACAGCCTCGTCTAGACCAGAGAGATGTCTGTAACCTTCCTTAAGCATCGATTGGATTCCATACGGCTGCATCGACATACTCATATTCTCCGATAACGATCTATACTCCTTGTTCTTGCCGTCACTGGTACAAAAACAAAAACCCTAAAAGTTGAAGCGACGAAGCTCTCTCTCTCTCTCTGTTATAGTTTGCTCGCTCTTGTCTGAGAGAGTTAAAAGTGGCTGGATTGCCCTAGAAACCTTTCCAGGTTTTGAAATACTTTAATTCTTCGTGTATCGTTCGGACCCTCTAACGTCGTCGTTTTACAGCTTTCACGTGTAAATTTGCCACATTTTTAACCTTTGGGTCGATGCGACAATCTTTAATCTTGGGGGATGAAATTAGGATTATACGAAAGTTCAGGGACCACGACAGAGAATTAATTACAGTTTTATTTTCTCTAATTGAAAACAGATAAATAGAACAAAAGAATCTTATCAATGCTCTGATATGAATGAACTCTGAAGGATAGAAGAAACAAATCATGAGTTTTGTTTTATCAGATGTGCGTCCTTATATAAGGAACAAAACACAATGTAATCTGTTTAGAAAAGCATAGAAACCAACCACAGATTTAAACATGTATTTAGGTTCTCAGAAATCCAAATCCTGATGAAAAAAAAACAGTCCAAACTAACTTCTTTAATTAAAGTCATCATCTTTCCTCCCATCGATTTCAGTGAATCGTTTCTACAGCAGCTCCATCAAGGACCTGTATAAAAAAAACAAATCAGAATCAGCAACCTGAAGAAGACGTTGGAAGGATTTTTGGATGAAGCAGGGTTTTAAAGAAGTGTGCCTGTTTCTTTTGCTTGATCTTTTTATCTCTGATCATCTTTTGTCTCGTTTCATAAAACTTGAAATCATCAAGTATACATGTCTTGCTCATATACTCCTTGAAGATCTTTATGATTTTGGTTCCATGTTCCAGATTCACCTGCAACAAAACCATGACCGTTACAGTTAAAAAAGCCCGACTCAAAGCCACAACGTTTGATAAGAATTCAAAAAGCTTCAAGCTTTCACTTCAAACATGGTCCAAGAAGGGTTTAAGGAAAGTGTAACGAACCTCTTGAGTGTCTCTGCTATTGGTGACAGGCTTGTTCTCGTTATTTGCAAGCGTAATGTGTCTCAAGAGACTGTTTGGTATATCTTTGATGATATGCCACTTCACAGGGAAGCAACCAATCCATTTATCTTGTTGCCAATATTCCATTGTCTTGTTGAAATCAACAGGACCTATCATCTCCGCAAGACCAACAAATTGCCCACTTGCATTCACCTGCATGAGAAAACCTATTAACACTGAATTACCTGATGTAAATCTACGAGAACATTGAATGAAGTCTCCTCATACTGACCGAGAATAGAAGATACACAGGACATTCTTGGGAATTCTCGTTGGCTTCATAATATGCAGCATTCAACTTCTTGTTGCCAGTTGGTGTGCTCGACCACATGCCATACTTTATACTGTTGTGGACATCATCTTCGCTGTATGACTTAATCACAAAGAATTTCGCTTTCGCGAATGTTTCAGGGAAATTCTCCCCGTTGTAGCGCTGGAGATCTACCACTTGAACGTCTTGCTTCACTGTCTCTAGCATTGAAGAGTTAAGACCTTGTGGATTTTTTAAATCACCGCTCCTTGGTCCTCGACAAAGCTCATTAAGTCTATCCGCTTTCTCTTCACTGTAACCACGCCCGTAACTGAAGCTTCTGGTCTTTCTATAACCATCAACAGGATACCATCCTCTCCCGAGTTTCCAGGAATCATAACCAAAAGTTCCATAAGCATGACCAGAGTCGATTACATTCCCGTAAAGTCCATACAATCCATGGTTGGAATACAAATGATCATTATATCCAAGTTGGTCAAAACTCGGTGCTTCTTGAGAACTGTGTGGATTCTGTTAAAAAACCAAAAAAGAACAATGGGTTTGGACCCATTTGTTAGACACAAAATTCTCAAGTCCTAACCTAAAAGAAGAAGAGAACAAAACATACATTCTACAGCCATAGAAAGACAGATGAGAGATTGTAAGGTGTGATACAAGAGAGCCAACATACCATGAGATGCGAAAAGGTATTGGAATTGCTGTTGTGGCCATAACCAAACCTCGGATCCTGGTAGCCACCAGAAGGATGGTTTGGTGGGATGTAACCCCACGGATATGAACCAAACGGCTCTCCACCATTTGGCAGGTTTCCAACATTCATATTAGGCCTTCTTTCGCTTCCATGAGAAGATGGAGCAGTATATGCACCATAAGGTACATGTCCATACTGGTGCTGAAGAGAACCCTTCTCACAATTCACAAAACACAGGCAGTCAGTTAACAAAACATGCTCACCCGGTAAATGCAACTATTGCATCAAATCACCATCAAGACCTCTACAGAACAATTAACTGTTTAAACCTTACCCGCAACACACAATTTAAGTTCTAAGACTTTTAATTTCAAAAGAGCAGCAAGCTAGTACCTTATTATGGTTCGTAGGGACTTCACTTGCATCTGAACCTAAAGACAACTCCTGGAACAAATCCGCTGTTTCTGCACCGATTAGATACAAGAGCCAATTCAGTATTTCCAATAACAAAACCTCAAAAATCCAATTCCGAACAAGACAAATACTGGTGAAATTCAACCCACAAGAAGGAATAAAAAAAGAGAATTTCTTTATCATCAGTGGACACCAATCAATCCAAAATAGACAACCTACGAAAGATGCTGACAATACAATCCCCTCGTTTGTTCGTCAAAATCAAAACTTGGATAGGAACAACTCAAGGATACAAATCAATAGCTACGACAAGTTCTATGATGAGTAGAAAATGTAACTTCCGATACCAAAAAACTGAGCTTTGAGTCAAAAAAGAACATACCAAGAAGAGGGAAGCTAGTGACGAGACGATCAGAAGAAGGGGCTCCAGCCATGTCGAGAGAGTATCAAATAACAAAAGAAAGGCAAAAGCTTTAAAGGAGGAAAACCCTAGAAAGCGTCTGTGAGCTATCAGCAAATGAAGCAAAACGCAGCCTCGAAAAACCCAGAGCCTTCGGGGTTTATAGAAAGTTCCGTTCTTTTTTTTGTTTCTTGGTCTTCTCCTTTAACGTAAGGCGGTGATCTTTTAACAAATAACAAATGCCCAAATGGGTAAAATTAACAAGGAGGAATTCAAAGCGACAAAAACCAAATCAAACCAAAAAGATAAGGCTCTTCTCCCTTAATGACAATTTTTAGTCACACGAGAAAATTCTGAAATTTTGACGTTGATTGCTTTTATTTAGAGGCCCTTTTATTTTAATTTAAAACAAAAAGAGCAACGCAATACTAAACTTAATTAGCATATGAATTACGATTTTTCCTCAAAACAAAACACACAAACTTATGAATGTCCCTCATGTTTTTTGCTTATATGCGATACCTTTAGGACTTTTGCTTAAGAGTAATTATCATGGATTCTATTTGTTTAGCATGTATTGTATATTAATATCATCGTTGCCTTGTTGGTGGGTACTGGGTAGTAGGGTCGGTCTAGACAGCAAAATGGTGAAAATGTGACTTTCATTGAATTTTGTTTTTTAAATTTTTTTTAAAAAGTGTTAATTTCTTATATTTTTATTTTATGTGAGTATATATTTTGAAATGAATGAGTCTAACTTGTATTGAGTATAGGTGTATCGTAATTTAATGCGAGCGTTTCACCACCAACCAACACAAGGAATTTTAGAGGTGAGTGTTTCATCGCTTCTCCAAAAATTTGGAAAGGCAATCCAACGTGAGAAGCTTGGCTCCCAAACCCTTACTTGCTCGCTATACGCATTCAGCATGCAATCACTCCATATGCAACCAACCGAGGCCCAGTATAAGCACGAAATGCTATTCGTAGAAAGACACACGCCATTAACTGGCCATGCTAGATGCATATGACATGCGATGCATTGCATAATCTATTTGGATCGATGTATCTAAACTATCAATGTCATGTTTCAACAAATATAAAGTGCATCGTATAGGTGGTCGCCTATTGGCTTGCAACTAAACTAGACTTGACTCAATTCAACCGCTCGGAAACTTAGTCTACGAAGCCGTGTCAAATAACATCTTTAAACGCTTCTTCCTTTCACAAAAAATAAATGTTTCAAGAATGATTCAAAAGAGTTACAAATGTTCCTTTTCAAACAGTACAATAGTTAAATAAATCATGGATTCACTTTTCACCTAGCTTAACCAGAGAGCACACCTCCTTTCTTTGCCTCGCTCTTCCACCTGATTCTTTCTTCTACTTGTGCACCTGGAAAGGCTTCTAAGAGGAATTGCCTCCATTTCCTTGACCATCTTGACTTGTTTTAAATAATCTATCGGTCTATGACTTTTAGCCAAATAATCTAAATTTAATTGCTTGCAAACCAGCTACACCCGAATATTACCAAATTGTGCGGTTTTAATCTACATCTCACAACTCGTCAAAATTATGTTAACCAATCTAAAATACCAAATCATTGACTTCTAAAACAATGGATATTAATAAGCATAAAGTGTGATATGTGTCTCCATGAATTAAATGATCATGTGACATGAGTTTTTGACATTTTAAGTTTCTTAGTGGGATATAGCTTATTCTTAAGTAATTTTATTACTTTATTACGTATGTTTTAAAATACGTTATAAGTTAGTCGGGGTGCGGAATGTTTAAGCTATAGAATCACATATATAAAACATTATTAATATATATAAATGCATACTAGAAAAGTTAGATGAATATTCGTAACAATATATTGAAATACGGTAGTGTTATTTTAAAAAGTTAAATTGTATATGTGCGTGCACCTAACACCATATACGCACCTATTTCAGTTGTTCCATTTCATACGCACCTATTTCAGTTGTTCCATTTCATTACACTGTATCCATATGACAATTAAAAAACGATACAACTTCTTACCATACAGTTGTAGATACCGTATTTTAAAACATGTACTTGTTACAAAAGACAGGTTACAAACAAAATATAGGCATACACGCGCTGTTCGTGTCTCTTATTAATTTATTATAAATAAAAAAAACAACGCATTTACGTCCGAAGTTTATAATTATTATTAGTAGAAAAACTATAAGAATATCATAATACCAGTACATATATTAATAAATAAGAGCCACAGAAACAAAATGCACGCGAGGACCCAAAGCGGCATAAGCGATAGCCAATCAAAGTGAAACCATTCGGCATCCGCCATTGGGAGGGGGGGCACACTCACAAGTCACACAAACATTATAAAAAAAAAAAAAAAGTTAACGTTGCAAAACGATATTTAAAAAAAGAAAATAAAATTAGGTTAAATTCGGAAAAATAATTAGTAGTACGTAGAAAAAAAAAAGAAAAGTGAATCAAAATGCATCTCCCAAGAAAAAATAAAAATAAAAACGAAAATCTCTTTCCGAAATTTGCACCTCTTCTTCATCGTCATCTTCATCTTCTTCTTCATTATTAACCCTAAATCTAGCCGCAACTATCTCTCTCTCTCTCTAGCTTTCTCTTACTTCACAGCTGACAAAGTTTCTTCTTCACATTCAAAATCGTGAAGCCAATCGGTTTCTCATTTTTTTTGATTTGATTTGAGGGAAGTGGAGGAAGAGATCTGAAAAGTTCTTTTTGATTGTGTGTATGTTCCGGATCGATCCTCTTCATCGTCCGATCATCGTTGTGTTTGTTTAGAATCGATCTTCTGGTAAAATAGACTTTTGACATCTCCCGATTCGCTTACTTTTGCTCTGGCTTTCTTCGTACATTTTTGGAAGATGATCGAGCTTCTTTTGTTATGAGATACTTGACCAATGGTTACAGTTAGTCTTTTCTTTGCTTTGGATTTGTGTCTGTGAGATAAAAATGAGGATTCAACTGGAGTTTGTGTTGGTCGATCTATAGGTTATTTAGCTCTTTCTAATGGTGTTTACATTAGGAAGCTTTGATATTTGATTGAGTTTTTTTTGATACATAGCATTGATTGTAAGATCTAAATGTGGTTGCAAATGGTGTTGTGGCTTTATCGGTTTGATTGTTTAAGGAAATGGAATGCTCGTTATGTAAGCCATGGTTTCCTCTATTGAATTTCCAATCATTTGCTCGCAATCTCTCTTCTGAGTCTGTTTTAGCACTTTCCTGAAAAAGATTTTGTTTTGCTCTCTTGAGTGATTCGCGCTCTCTTATTCAGTTAGTTCACTATTCTCCTTATATCAGTGTCAGCTCATGTTTGTGGAATGCCGCAAGATTCTTTTCCTTCACCAGTTGTTGTGGATTATAGCATCAAATCAGCTGTTATTTACACAAAAACCTTACACTCTCTCTCTTTTCATGCCACAGGTGACCGAAAGAATTAGATTTTATACATCTTGCATGGAGTAAGAATGCCAGAGTTAAGAAGTGGAGCTAGGAGATCGAGACGCCTTGACGATCAGCCTAACCCTCAGCTAGTTGAACAAGCTGAAAATATCGTTCTTCCTCCCCAGACTACAACACGGAGAAGAGGTGGTGGTAGAGGAAGGGGGAATGCTGCTTTAGCTAAAGGGGCGGTACCTCCAAGACCAACTGCTGCCGGTAGGGGCAGGGGTATTAGGTTGACTGACTTAGAGCCAGAACCTTGTGAGGTTCGTCCAGCTGCAGGTGTTTTAGGGGCCACTGAACCTGCTTTAAATCGAGTTGAAGGGGTAGCTGATAAGGATATTGCTGCGGAAGGCGCCAGCGCTGAGAAAATAGCAGGCATGGACGAAGATTCCAGCATGGCTCCAGTCCCTGAAAGGGTAACTTCTGTTATCCTTATGACACCAGTCACTCCATTTCTGCAAGAATACATCCACGCAAAACTCTGGGATATGTTTTGGAGTTCATCATATTATTTTTTAACCATCATTCATCATCTTGGAACTCTTTAGATCTTTTGTTGATATGTGGTTTTGCAAGCTATGCTAATTGTTTTGAGCATTGTGTCAGCTTTTCATTTTGCTTCGAGAGAGGTATTTACTCTGGTTTTTTTTTTTGTATAGGTGCAAGTTGGGAATTCTCCTGTTTATAAGACGGAGAGGAAACTCGGTAAAGGTGGCTTTGGTCAAGTTTATGTTGGCAGAAGAGTGACTGGTGGCAGTGATAGGATTGGAGCAGATGCAATTGAGGTATAGTAGAAAAAAGCCTGGTGAAAATCATTGGGGTTAGACCAAAAATGTGAAAGTTTTTTTGAAACGTTTACTCTCTTCCTTTCAGGTAGCTCTGAAACTTGAACACCGAAATAGTAAAGGATGTAATTTTGGCCCACCTTACGAGTGGCAAGTGTACAAGTAAGACTTTCATGCTCTAAATTTCGTGCCCAGTTTCTCCTCTCATTATTTGTCACTAATCTGTCTTTTTTCTTTTTTTCTGCTGTAAAGTACGCTTAATAGCTGTTATGGAATTCCTGCTGTACATCATAAGGGTCGTCAAGGAGACTTTTACATTCTGGTAAGCGTTTAGTATGAGCCTGGTTACACGTTGAGATTAATAAGGTATCTGTTATGAGGAAATGTTTATAATTATTTCAGGTCATGGACATGCTTGGCCCTAGCCTCTGGGATGTTTGGAACTCTTTGGCTCAATCGTAAGCACTTTGATCATAATTTACTTTCATACCATCAATGGTCATGCAGATCTTCTAAATTTATTGTCATGTGTGGTAGGATGTCACCAAACATGGTAGCATGCATTGCAGTGGAGGCGATATCTATTCTTGAGAAACTGCATATGAAGGGGTAAGTGCCATTTGTTGTTGCTCCCAACTTCTTTGCAAATAATTCCATTTCTTTCGAACAAAAAAAAATACATTTACAGCCAATTTTCGCTATCATTGTGCTGACTGTCGTGCCATGTTCAATCTCTACATCAAACAAGGTTTGTGCATGGAGATGTGAAACCAGAGAATTTTTTACTTGGTCAGCCTGGAACAGCAGACGAGAAGAAGCTATACCTTATCGATCTTGGTCTGGGTGAGTTTCTGTAATCTGTTTACAAACATCCTGACATGTTGCGCTGATTTTTATCTATCTTTTGTCTCAACAAAGTTTTGTTAAATATTTGAAATCTTTGTTATAACATTTATCATCTTTTATTTCAGCATCAAGATGGAAAGATTCGCACTCAGGCCAGCATGTTGAATATGATCAAAGACCAGATGTATTCAGGTATTGTTGATTGGTGCTTCTTATCTTTCCAACTTTTTTTTTTGGTATAAACATATATATAGACATTTGTGCTTACATCTTTATTTTGCTTCATATGCAGGGGAACGATAAGGTATGCAAGTTGTCATGCACATCTTGGTCGTACTGGAAGTCGGAGGGATGATCTGGAGTCATTGGCTTATACATTAATATTTCTGATGCGGGGAAGGTTGCCATGGCAAGGGTATCAGGTGAGTTTTCTATCTCTCTATTCACAACCTAAAACCTTTTAAGTTTCAGTTCTAGTCAATGATATATGGTCTTTGTACGCAGGGTGACAACAAGAGCTTTCTTGTTTGCAAGAAAAAGATGTCAACCTCTCCTGAATTGATGTGCTGTTTCTGTCCACCCCCATTTAAGCTATTCCTCGAGGCAGTTACTAATATGAAGTTTGACGAGGAGCCCAACTATGCCAAGCTTATCTCGATTTTTGATACTCTTATCGAGCCATGTGCTATATCTAGACCAATTAGAATTGATGGGGCTCTTAAGGTGGTTGTCTTTGGTTCCTATGGTTAATTTTTTACTATTTGCAAACATTTCAACAAGTGCTGATATCTTGTTTTTGTATGAATAGGTTGGCCAAAAACGAGGAAGATTGCTTATCAATTTGGAAGAGGATGATCAGCCGAGGAAGAAAATCAGAATCGGCAGTCCTGCTACCCAGTGGATTTCAGTCTATAATGCGCGTCGTCCTATGAAACAGAGGTAATTACTACAC
This sequence comes from Sisymbrium altissimum, assembly GCA_900406495.1. Taxonomy (NCBI): domain Eukaryota; kingdom Viridiplantae; phylum Streptophyta; class Magnoliopsida; order Brassicales; family Brassicaceae; genus Sisymbrium; species Sisymbrium altissimum. The sequence continues at coordinate 41,213 of OVBI01000273.1, read as the reverse complement.
ATTTGAATGTATTCTCATCACTCACTTCTGGAGTATTAGATTTGAAAACCTTCATTAATTGAATCCCTCTTTCTAACTGACCTTTTCTGCTCTGCAGTCTCTAACAAAACATATAATTTGAGGCTTTGCTTATCCTGTGGTTTTGGTTATCACCTGTTTGGCAAAGATAAATAATGTGGGATGGGGAAGAATACTGACTGAAAGTACTGGATCAGAACTTTAAGTCTGTTGGTTAACAAAAAAAAAGAGATGATATTTTGATACTTGGTTTTGACATAGCGAACACTTTCATTAAGATGTATATAGTAATATTACATTACGTTCAAAGATGGGAGACAACATCTAAGGTCCATGGGAATTGGGAAACTAGAGGTCGTTTTTTTTTTTTTTTTTCAATTAAAGTGGACGTTAAGTTGGTAGCTATATTATGGCAGGTGGAGTCCGTCTTTATAAAGAACAGTTGGGTAATATTGAAATTTGAGCTTAACCCTTCAGCTTAGAGTCACCTTTAGAGGGAAAAATGTTTCTTTTGGTACATTGCGTGGCTTTCCTTTGCGTAACCGGTCAATCTTTTATTGCTCTTTGTAGATATCACTACAATGTTGCAGACACAAGGCTTGCCCAGCATGTAGAGAAAGGTAACGAGGATGGCCTTTTCATAAGCTGTGTAGCATCAGCAGCCAATCTTTGGGCCCTCATCATGGATGCTGGGACTGGGTTCAGCTCTCAAGTTTATGAATTGTCCACAGTCTTCTTGCACAAGGTAAATTCAGCTGAAGCATTTTATCTGTCAGACCTATGCTCGACTCCAGCAGCTCACTATTTGTTTCTTGATTCTTTACAGGACTGGATCATGGAGCAATGGGAAAAGAACTACTATATCAGTTCCATAGCTGGTGCTAATAACGGGAGCTCGTTGGTCGTTATGTCGAAAGGTAAGTATTCATGCCTGAAGATAACTTTCCTGATGTCTTGCTTGGCATAAAGCCGTTTTACTTATTCTACTTGATGTAATGTGATAGGAACTCCTTATACCCAGCAATCTTACAAAGTCAGCGACTCGTTCCCATTCAAATGGATAAATAAAAAGTGGAAAGAAGGATTTCATGTAACCTCCATGACCACTGCTGGGAGTCGTTGGGGTGTAGTAATGTCCAGGAACTCAGGCTATTCTGAACAGGTTCCAATCTATTAACCCTGTGTCACTTCAACGGTCCGTTTTCAGGGCACTAAAATGTATTAATGTATTAATGTATTAATGATGTCTCTGTGGTGTATATATTAAGGTGGTGGAGCTTGACTTTTTGTACCCAAGTGAAGGAATCCATCGAAGGTGGGAGAGTGGATTCAGGATAACATCAATGGCCGCAACAGCAGATCAAGCAGCTCTCATATTGAGTATACCTAAACGAAAAATAACCGATGAAACTCAAGAAACTCTTCGTACTTCTGCTTTCCCAAGCACCCATGTTAAGGTTTGTTCTTAGCCATAGAACTGTTTCAGGAAACAAATACACAAAAACTAACATTGGATTCTTCTCTATTGGTTTGTTCTATGTACTGAGTTGAATCTTTTTACTTTTGGTTTCAGGACAAATGGGCGAAAAATCTGTACATTGCATCAATATGCTATGGTCGGACTGTTTGCTGATTAAACGACGAGTATACTGTTTCAACTTCTCTCACTCTCGCTATAGGTTTCAGGGATGATTTTTCTCCAGAAGCCTTAGAACGTGAAGCTTCGGTTTCAGTACAATCCAAAGGTAAACCTTAACCAGGAGCCACCCTATGTGACTGTGTAATGAAATGAAATGTCTCTCGTATGTATGTAGTAAGTACAAGATAAAAGTAACATGAAAAAAGGAAAAAAAAAAAGCAAAAAAAGAGAGAGTAGAAGAGATGCATTACTATTATTAAATAGAATTGAAGAGCTGGGAGAAATTATGCAGTTTCCGGCTCATTGCCTAATACCTGATTTGTGTACAGAATCAGGATGCAGCAACATGTTTGTTATAATGAACGTATAAATCTGAGAAGGCTTTCATCTTTGGGTGTCTAAGTTATTGCTTCCTAGTTTTATATATTATCACTTGTGCTTTAGTTTATATTAGTTTGTGTATATCTTAATCAATTGGATTCAGATAATTTCAAAAATCGAATTCAAATGTGGCAAAGTTATGTTAAAAAATCAACGAATACAAATACTATAAAAAAAATTATTTTCACATTTGAGGTGTTGTATTTTTACCTAAACATTTAAATTTGTTAAAATCCTATATGGAAAACATTGTTTTGTTAGATATAAAAATATGCCGGATTTTATTTTATTTATCATAATCAATTGCCATTATACATGATTTAATTGAATGTTTAAATCAATTAAAATGCACATACTAAGTAAAACTTTTCTAATTTATAGAGAACGTCCGACATAGGCCGAGTCAAACTATTTGAAGTCGACATGCTGAAATTTGAAGACTTTATTTTGAGGATACAGACAGAATGAAAGACTCTCAAGAGTCAACTTAATTTTTATTTAGTGCGTTCAAAAAGATTCCACCATCACAATCAGTGGAAATGAACAGAAACATTGTCCAGATTTTAGTCTTTTAGCAATCTTTCTCGTGTTGGCCGTGTATCTATAAAGCGATACATGAAGAAGAAGAAGAGCGAGTCGCATAAGACAAAAAGCGCTGAGAAAAATGCAGAAGCCATGTCTTCTCTCCTGCTTCATCTTCTTCGTCTCCCTCTTCTTCATTCCACAACTATCTTTCTCTTGCCCACCAGACCAACGACAATCACTTCTCGAGTTCAAGAACTTGCTTACTCAGAACATCAAAAACCAATCCACAGCAGACAATGACATCACCTTGGGAGGTTTAGAGACATGGAAGCCAAATTCAGATTGCTGCAAATGGCAACTCGTGAAATGCGACGCTCATTCACCTTCCAGAGAAGTGACAGACCTGAATCTGAACTCTCTTATCCTTTCTGGCTCAGTGAGTTCAAGCCTCCTGAGACCGGTTCTCCGTATAAGCTCTCTTGTAACGCTCGATGTATCGTCTAATTTCATACAAGGAGAGATTCCTGGAGATGGGTTTGCCAACTTGACCAGGTTTATCTCTCTTGACATGAGTCGTAACAGTTTGAACGGCACTATCCCTCCTCAATTGTTCTCCTTGAAGACTCTTGAGCGCCTTGACTTAAGCATGAATACTATTGGTGGTACGTTGAGTGGTAAAATCAAAGAGCTGAAGAATCTGCAGGAACTGATCTTAAATGAGAATCTCATTTACGGAGAGATTCCTCCAGAGATAGGTACGTTAGGAATTAATCTTTACGTTTAAACTTTTATTCGTGTATGAAATCACAGATGTTACTAACTTTATACTGTTTTTGTGTTGAAAGGTAGTCTTACTGAACTGCGGAAACTGTCACTGAAGCAGAACAAGTTCTCTGGTTCTATACCATCGTCCATATCACAACTAACGAAGCTCGAAACGTTTGATATTCAGAATAATCTCATCTCCTTTGAGATTCCAGACGGTATTGGGAGCTTGGTCAATCTCTCAACTCTGTCCTTGAGCAGGAACAATTTGTCTGGTGGGATTCCATCGTCGGTTCAAAAACTGGAAAACCTTGAGACTTTTGAGCTTGAGAACAACGATGGCTTGTCAGGTGAGATTCCCACATGGCTGTTTAGTCTTGAGAAGTTGAAGATACTACGGCTCGGAGGAAACAAACTCCAATGGAACAAGAATGGCTCTGTCTTTGCGCAGTCTAAGTTGACACATCTGTCGCTTAAATCTTGTGGTTTAGAAGGCAATATTCCGGCTTGGCTCAAGAATCAAACATCTCTTCTTTTCCTTGATTTGAGCATGAACAGGCTCGAAGGAAGTTTCCCCCAATGGTTGGCTGATCTGAGAATCGGAACCATAATTTTGTCAGACAATAGACTCTCAGGTTCACTGCCTCCTAGTCTGTTTGAGTCTCAGGACTTGTCGGTTCTTGCCCTATCAAGAAACAACTTCTCTGGTCAGATCCCTGATACGATAGGCGAATCATCGGCCATGATACTGATGCTGTCTGAAAACAACTTCTCAGGAACAGTACCAAAGTCCATTGCAGATGTCTACAGGCTGCTGTTGCTGGACTTGTCAAAGAACAAGTTATCAGGTGAATTCCCGCGATTCAACTCCAGTTCATTGCTTGCGCTTCTCGATATATCTTGCAACGAGTTCTCTGGGGATGTTCCAGCTTCTTTCGGGTCAAACACCATAATGCTCTCCTTGAGTCAGAACAATTTCAGCGGCGAGTTCCCTCAAGAATTAACTAATCTCCCATTTCTGATGCATCTTGACCTTCATGACAACAAAATCTCTGGTACATTCCCGAGTTTCATCTCACGCTTATCTCCATCTCTAGAGGTGCTTAGCCTGGGAAACAATTTACTCGAAGGTTCAATCCCAGAAGCCATATCAAATCTCACAAGCCTCAAGGTCTTGGATCTCTCTGATAACAATCTTGATGGATCTCTCCCTTCATCTCTTGGGAATCTCACAGGCATGATAAAATCTCCCATCAGCAACTCTTCGGCTCTTCCTTTCGCATTCAGCTTCACGATTGAGATACAAGACTTAGCAGTGAACTGGAAGAATTCAAAGCAAGGTCTTGCCAACAGAAACCTCTACCTCTACACCCTCTTAGACCTCTCCAAGAACAAGTTACTCGGAGAAATCCCGACTTCTCTAGGCAATCTCAAGAACTTGAAGCTTCTAAACATCTCTTACAACGACATCTCTGGATTGATCCCACAAAGTTTTGGAGGCCTCGAGAAGATAGAGATCTTAGACCTTTCACACAACAACCTCTCGGGGAAAATCCCTAAAACGTTATCTAATCTCAGCGAGCTGAATACTTTGGATTTGAGCAACAACAAGCTTACAGGTGAAATCCCTCGGAGTCCTCAGCTAGACACATTAAACTATCCAAACATTTACGCGAACAACAGCAAACTCTGTGGAATGCAAATCCAGGTACCGTGTTCTACAACACACACAGACCCACCAAAGGAAGAAGAGACAGAGGAATCATTGTTTTCATGGAAAGCTGCAGTCATAGGTTGTCCCTGTGGGTTTCTTATGGCGGTTGTGTTAATGTATGTGGTTGGCTATTTTAGCCCTCCACCACCTCCACGGCGATCTCCCAAGAACAGAGGAGGATTTAAAAAGATGAAGTCTTTGTTATAATTTCAAAAATTTATAGAATAAATCAGTTTTTGTCAGCAAATAGCAATGAAAACGTTATTTGCGTCCTCCTCAAGTAATGTATGTTATATAATGAAGTATAGGAAGATAAACTAAACTTTTATCGTTTCTTTCTTTTTCTAGTTTCTAATTTTTTTTTGAAATCATCATTTGTGCCAAGATAATTTTCTCAGTAAAGTTTAATAACATGAATCGAGTGGTCAACTGGTCAACAAAGAGATTCAAAACATCGGTCAACGAAACAGAAATATCTTGTTTTTCTTCACCATTATAAAATAGTCACAAAGTATTTCTCCAATTCAACAATTTGCAAAGCAACGAAATTACAAAAAAGCTATTTACTCACCTTTCAAGATACTATACGTGATTATTTTCCCAATCACACGTTCAATCTCCAATTCATTCACCAAGACAATCTCCTCACACAATGCACTCTTTCTGCAAGATTCTGGATGTTTTAGTATTTCAAACAACTGAAGTGTGACTCTTCCGCATCTTTAATTCTGAGGAAAAAAAACACAAATTAAACTTTTAGAGAAAGAATGAGATATGCCAAAGCTTGAGAAGGAATAAATTATAATGAGATATACTTTCTATACCTGAGGGTGAGATGTAAGAAGAGCACTCCTGGGCTGGACATGCCAAGCTCAAAAAAGTAGTCTCTAGCTCTTCATCAGACAAAGACACAGAAGAGCTAGTCAACTCTTGAGCAGACTTCAACACATGTTAATCTTTCTCCCCTCAAAGCTAACAGCTCTCTTCCATTGCTAAAAGTAGAGAAGAGATCCAAAACAGCAAACAACTAGATTCTTTGATTCACCATTATGAAATAGGCACAAAGTTTTTCTTCAACTTAACAATTCGCAAAACAATGAAATGACCAACACTAGCACCAAAATCATATATGTAAACGTAAATCCAATTACATCCGAAAATAATATCAATTATTCTAGTATATGTATTCAGTTCTCCCTAATACAATATATTCTTGCATTCCTATGATAGTTAAAGTTTTCTCTATATGTAAACTGATTTTGTGATTACCTAGTTTTTACGCGTGACACATATTTTCTTTTGCAAAGAATTAAAATGAAAAAGAAAGAATTACTAAAATGTTTAAAGTTACATTCGAAGAACAAAAGAAAACTTGTAAATTCACGCGTGAAATAAAATCTTCATTGCTAATTGGCCAACAATTTTGTCAGTCAAAGTCAACGTGTGGAATTGAAGTCCATCTTTTTCTTTTTAGATGCAAATATTAATTTTTAACGAAAAAAGAAAAGAAATGATGTAAATATTAATTTCTAACCAAAAATGAAATGATGTCGGACGTTTTAAGAGTTGACAAGTTAAATTAAAGTCATGATTATCTATTCAAAGTTTTTCGTAACAAACTCAAGTAAATCATCGGCTGAGTGGTAGTCTGAGATTTTCCTAAAAATTTCACATCTGTGGTTTTTGTTTTGGGGTAGATAGATATTATCTAGCGAAGAACAACAATGGAGAGAAAACGTACTAGGTTAAATGGATGCGAAGCAGTTCCTGAAGATATACAAATCAAGATTCTGTTAATGATGCCTCTGAAAACTTTGTTGAGATTCATCTGCGTCTCAAAGAGATGGGCATCAATAATCCGCGGGAAACAATTCAGAGATCTTTACTCGCTCCGATCCATAACAAGGCCTCGAGTGTTGTTCACGTGCCAAGGAAGCAACACATCTATGTTGATTCACTCTGTTTATCAAGAAGAGGAACCGTTGCTACCGTCTGGTCAACAACATGTGCGCTCTTGTTTAGAGTTTAATTATAACATTTCTCAATCCATCCAAGGTTTGATCTGTCTTCACTACGAAACCAACCCTGTGTTATACAATCCTGGTACGAACAAGTTTCTGACTTTACCGGAGATCCCAGCTCCCCGTGAAATAGCGGTAGTATCAAGTTTCTTCGGGTACGATGAAGCTACTGATGTATTCAAGGTGTTATGCATGAAGAAAATGGTGTATGATAGACCATCACAAGGAGCTAAGGAGTATCAAGTTTTGACGGTAGGAGACCGATCAGATGAAGGTTCTTGGAGACCGATCAGATGCAAGCATCGTCATATTCCAGCTACTCAAGGACTATGTAAGGGAGGAGTCTTGTACTATGGAGCTCGGTCCGGCCGAGAGCAGAAATCTCTTGTGATGAGCTTCAATATAAGGTCTGAAGAGTTTACTGCTATTGATTTACCTGAGGGGATCAACATTCACTATCATTGGAAATTGGTGAACTATAAAGGGAATATCGCCTTAGTGAATGGCTCGTTTGCCAAAAGAGTACTTCACATGTTGGTAAGGAATGAAGTCTCAGGAGAATGGTGTAGAAACCGTGTTGTGATTCCTTCGTGGAGAGAAATTGTTGGGGATATGAAGTTTTGTTCATAGGTACAATTGGTACAGGCGAGCTTGTTTTCGCACCAAACGTCTTCTTGGACAGATCAATTTTCGTCTTGTATTACGATACAGTCACACAAAAGCTAAGAAGATTTAAGATCGAAGGAGTGGTTGGAGGTCCACATCTTCATGTTGGAACATTCTTGGATCATGTGGATAGTCTTTTTCTTATTTAAGGAAGAATAATAGTTGGTCCATTGATATATCAGCAACTGGTTGGTTTGTTCGTTCAGTCTCTCGAGTAGTAGAACTGGTTTGTTTATTGTAATAACAATGTTCGATAAATTCAAACCTTTACTTATCTGCTCCGGGATCGATCAAGTATGTAACTTGCATAACATTTCTACTCTGTTTCTCATGCTGAGGTAGCCTTAAGCCTTTTGATGAAACAGAGTTATTTAACTTTTGGTTTAGCCTCATTAAACCAGAGTTGTAGACCTTATCATATAACAGAGGGAGAAACTAAGCCATCAGTGCTTAAACCAAATTAAAGACCGTCGTTTATACACTTGACTGGACGTCAAGCAGCTGTTTCTTGTTATTTTGTGATTCCTTATAGAGAGATTAAAGAAGAGATCAAATGAGCGGACAAATGTTTCCATTCCAATTACAAGGCATAATTATTCATTTTCTCCATAGCTAACCAAATCAGATTTTTGAAGCTTTAGGTACACTGATTGGGAAAAGACATACGCCGTATGTCGTACTTTAATAATTAAGAAGACAAGTTGGAAGTTGTCCCTACAAAAAAAGACGAAAGAGAAAGCATGTGATTGTGAGGTTGAGATTTTTTTTACTCTAACTGTACTATGTTGGTTGACTGTCTACTCCTTTTCGAGTCGTCTGAAGAGAAAGCAGAGAGCTTCATTTTTTTCCGTAAAACCACTGATTTGAGTTTCGATCATTAACCTTCCGGAATAAGAGAATGGCCAACAAACTCACTTTGTTGCTTTTCTTGCTCTTAACTCTATTTCTTGAGCTTTGCAGGTGTAGTGATTTCTCTCAAGGCCACATAGACGCGCTTCTTGATTTCAGGAGGTCTCTGGAAGGACACCGCGAGAGATACTCCTTGCAAATTCACGAGCTTTCTTCATGGAGACGTGGCAGAGATTGCCGCTGGTGGAAGGGTGTGACATGTTCTGACATTTCCCATGAAGTTATCAGTCTTGTTTTGGAGGCGAAATTGATGAGATCGAGCTTGAGCTCCCACGTTTTATATCCATTGTTCAGAATCAAGACACTCACAACTCTTATCATGTCGAATTATCCCTTCACCGGTGAGATACCGGGACAAGGCCTTCTAAATTTGACCAGACTCAAGACGCTGCGCCTTGACAACAATAGTTTCTCAGGCTCAATTCCTCTTGAGTTAGGGAGTCTCACTGAGCTCACGGAGCTGTCACTTAGTCGAAACAATCTCGTGGGTGAGATCCCTCTCGAGCTCTTCGAGTTAGAGAAGCTGAGAGATCTTGATCTCAGCGAAAACAACATTTTCTTGAGAGATGATGCAATGTTAACTTCCAATAGAAGAAGCTTGTCGCGTTTGTCACTAAGGTCCTGCAACATGTCAGGGAAGTTCCCCCTCTTGCTCTCGCAGTTTACGACTCTAAAGGAGCTCGACTTGAGCGTAAACTACCTCAATGGAAACTTCCCTGGGTGGCTTTCTCGATTAGACCTTCAGACTCTAAACCTCTCAAGTAACAAGCTCACTGGCTCTTTACCTCACCGTTTATTTCAATCTCCTAAGTTACAAAATCTTTACCTACGTGGGAATGAAATCTCTGGAGAGTTACCCAACAGCATCGGTGAAGCTACTAGTCTAGAGCATCTTGATCTCTCTCGAAACCGTCTTAACGGGTCTGTACCGGAATCCATTACAAGACTTCGTCAGATGCAGACACTTAATCTCTCAAACAACACACTCGTTGGCTCACTTCCAGTCTTCAATTCAGAAATATCCAATGTTGATCTTTCCTACAATAGATTCACAGGCGGCATCCCGGGAACACTATTCGAAACTGTAACAGAACTCAATCTAGGCGCAAACAAGTTAAGCGGCAATCTTCCATGGAATCTGAGTGGCTCAAGACTGTGGAGGATCTCTCACCTAAATCTTCAGGACAATAACATTACTGGTGAAATCCCGACAGCGATTTCCCTATGGTCTCAGCTTAGGTTCTTGAACCTAAGGGGCAACTACCTAACTGGGAAGATCCCAGGACAGCTATCGAATCTAACTCAACTTCAGGTTCTTGATCTGTCGTACAATGGATTCACTGGTGAGGTTCCAGTGACAATGCTCCAAAATATCTCAATCATCAATCTAGGCCACAATGCTTTATCAGGTGAGCTCCCAAGCGAGCTAAGCAACTCCAGCATGTGGAAGATCCTTCATCTTGATCTTCAAGACAATAACATAACCGGCGAAATCCCTGCAGTTCTCTCAGTATTGTCCCAACTCCGGTTCCTAAATCTCGGTAACAACTCGTTAACAGGGCCAATCCCATGCAACATATCAAAGCAAATACAGATTCTTGTTCTCTCTCACAACAATCTCACCGGTCAAATCCCTTCATGTCTTGGGGCCGTAAATGGGATGATCAAGAAGCCTGAGATACTTGGTCGTAAGATCCCTGGAGATTCAAATTACCTTCTTGAGGCGCAAATGAAAGTCATTTGGAAAGAGACAGAACAGAACCTCTCGGGTCACCAAGTTGGGATGTTTACTCTGTTAGATTTGTCAAGTAATCAGTTAACCGGAAAAGTTCCAGATTCACTAGGCCATCTCACGAGCCTCAAGACGCTAAATTTATCAAACAACCGGCTTTGGGGTCAGATACCGGACTCTCTAGGTAACCTCAAGGAGCTTGAGAGTTTTGATCTCTCCAAGAATGGCTTCAAAGGGAGAATACCACAGAGTTTCGCAGAGTTAACGTCGCTTACTGTCCTGGACTTAAGCAACAACAAACTTTCAGGTAGGATTCCGACAGGTCCACAGATGGATAGGATGAATGATCCTACCAAATTTGTTAACAACAGTGGACTTTGTGGACAGCAAATCCAGATACCATGTGAAGGAGAAACAAACCCAAAAGAGTTGAACAAAAACGCAGAGACGGAAGAAGAGGCAATCTCGTGGTTCTCTTTGCCAATGGTAGGATCTGGTTACCTCGTTGGGTTCATGTTTTCAACAGCTTTGGCTTTTCACTTTGTAGACCTTGAAAGAATCCAACAGTATGCTACCTCTTGGAGATGAACCGATTAGTTAGAGTGATATGTTGATATGATGTCTTGAGGAAGGGCGTCGAGATGGTGGAAGCAAGAGTCACTTACTCACTTAGCCACTCCTTGAAGGCTCTTGGAGCTGAGCTCACTCTCATCAAAACCATTAGTTGAGTTTCCTGTGATCTTATATAGTACCTACACAAAAGTCCTGTTATTATCTCTTTTATATAAAAGAAGCATTTTAATGTTTTAAATGAGTAGAAAAGATTCAGAGCCTCCATGGGACATTTTATTAAAGTTGGGGAAGAAACTAAAACTGCTCACTTGGTTAATTTATCGAACCCTTGGTGTGCTTGAGGTTGATGCAGTCACATTTGTTATTAGGAGTGACTATATATCATAAAGGAGAAAACATGGAACGTCCCTGCAAAGCTACAACGGGAATTTAGTCAAAAGTCAAAGCTAATCAAACTGTTTTGTTAACGAAAGGAGTTTAACCGGGTCGGTTATCTGTAAGATTAATTTTCGGTTCAACTTAACTGAGTCCGGTCGAGTGGTTACAGAAAAACCCTAAATACCCACCTACTTTGCGTCGTCGCTCATTAAACCCTAAAGACTAAAGAAGACCTCCTCGACTGAAGAGGCAGAGAGAGAGAGAGAGAGAAAAACGCAGTCTTTGCGGAATCAAGCGAAGGAGGAAAAATGAGACCACCGATGGGAAGAGGCGGGTTCAGGGGGAGGGGAGGAAGAGACGGCGGCGGAGGTAGATTTGGTGGAGGAGGACGATTCGGTGGTGGTGGCGGACGCGGAGGTGGTCGCTTTGGCGGCGGCGGTTTCAGGGACGAAGGGCCTCCTAGCGAAGTCGTGGGTTCGTTTCTATCCTTGAGACATTTGTTTTGGTTTTAGAAATGTATAGACAAACAACTTTGAATTTTTGTCTTAGTGTAGTAGTAATGTATGTACATCGTTGAATCGTATCCTGCTAGTTTTAAGTGAATTATTTCACTAACGCTTTTGACGGGTTTGGTTTGTTAGATATTCTATGTATACACTTGTGTGAAAGACTTTTTTTTTTTTGTTTTTCTTGTGACGAGATTTCTTTCTTTGGTTACAGAGGTTGCGACTTTCCTCCATGCTTGTGAGGGAGATGCTGTGACTAAACTCTCACATGAGAAGATCCCGTATTTTAATGCCCCTATCTACTTGCAGAACAAGACTCAGATTGGCAAAGTCGATGAGATCTTTGGCCCTATCAACGAATCTGTAAGCTCTCTCTCTATCTATCTTGTCTTCTTCCTTTCCTCTAGTTGTGTTGTTTCTGACCAAACTAGAGATTTAAGACATTAATTCTGTTTTGTTGTTTGTTTCGTCTTCAGTTGTTTTCTATCAAAATGATGGAAGGTATCGTCGCCACCTCGTATGCTCCAGGAGACAAGTTCTTCATCGACCCAGGAAAGCTGTTGCCTCTCTCTAGATTCCTTCCTCAGCCAAAGTAAGTTGCACTCGTTAACGCATTATAAACATTAGTAAACTTACGCACGGTTATCTTCAGCAGTTAGCTTAGTTTCTCCATGTGAAAAATCGAGGCTTGAGATACAGATGAACGTATTGGTTGAGAGTTGTTCATCTCTGCATATTCCATTAACTGGTGTGTCTTTGTTCTTGCAGGGGTCAATCAGCGGGTGGCCGTGGTGGAGGTCGTGGTGGAGGATTTTCCAGAGGTAGAGGCGGTCCTCCAAGAGGCCGAGGAGCCTTCAGAGGCAGAGGCCCTCCAGGAGGTGGTAGAGGATTTCCCTCACGAGGTGGTGGTCGTGGAGCCTTCAGAGGCCGAGGAAGAGGATACTAGATTCTTCTCCTACTCTCTAAGTTTTATCCAACTTGTACCCTTTGTTTTGTCATTGACTATGGTTTTCCCAGTTTCTCAATTTTCGATACTTTGGTTTATTAATCAGTGGAGTAAAAAAATGCATCTTATTAGCTTCTTCCTTTGATAGAAAAAATTGAAAGATTACATAGCAATTTTATTACTCTGAAACTGAGTCAAATCACAGAGCAAATCAACAACACAAAAGGATTGTATGAGTTGTTGTTATTATTGAGCTTACGAGTGTATCTCATGATCCCCAGCCTCTGATCATCGTAGCTTCAGCCACGCGGTTAACACCGAGGGTAAAAGCTCCCATACGGAGATCACAGGAGTGTGTCTTACACATCTCTTTCAAATCTTTGAAGCCGCGACTCATGTAATTCCGTAGCTCATTGTTCACCTTTTCCTCGTCCCACATGAATCCTTGTATGTTCTGCACACACAGGACATAAACCAGTGTTATGATCGATTCAGTTAGGTCCTACTACATTCTTCGTTTGAATGTCGTACCTGAACCCACTCGAAGTAGCTTACAGTAACTCCTCCTGAGTTTGCGTATATATCTGGGAGGATCACAACACCTTTCTTCCTCAAGATCTGCAGAGAAGGACAATACAGTGTATCTGTTACGCCGAGTTTGAGAAGAGGTAAGAGCGAGAATAAAGGATCCATTTTTCGAACCTCGTCAGCTTCGGGATCGGTTGGATGATTAGCACCTTCAACGATGAATTTTGCTTTAATCTCATTTGCATTTTCCCTACACAACCAAACTCAGAGTTTCCAAAGGAAGTTCGAGAGGAAAGGTTAACTTATGTGGCAAGAAACTAAAAGACCTGTGGATGACGCCCCCTAGAGCTGCAGGGACAAGGATATCACAATCTTCAACAAGGATCGAATCAGGATCGATAGAGTCAGCACCATCAAACCCTTTGATTCCTCTGTTTTCTTCGGCATGCTCGAGCAAGCCCGAGATATCGATTCCATTCTTGTTCTTGATTGCTCCTGTGACATCGCTCACCGCCACGATTTTCCCACCTTTTTCATTTATTAACTTCGCCGCCCAAGAACCCACATTTCCAAAACCCTAAACGAACAGAGACGGTATGGAGTGTCTTCACACGCAGGAAATTTCTCCCAAAACTGAAAACTTCTCGACTTTTTATTACCTGGATAACGAATCGCTGTCCAGATATGCTCTTTCCATGTTCATTGAGTAAAGATTCTGTTGCAAACAAGACTCCTCTTCCTGTAGCAGCATCTCTCCCAAGAGATCCACCAAGATCCTGCTCAAAACATCATCCTCATAAATGAACATATCTCATTTCGGTTTTAGATTGGTAGCATATAAACCGAATCGATTGAGACAGTCGCTTACAATGGGTTTTCCGGTCACAACAGCAGGAGAGTGTCCGTGGAATTTCGAGTATTCATCAAGAATCCAAGCCATTGTCTTAAAAACGTATCATAATATTCAGACAACAACACATAAAAGCTCCAATGGAAGTACAATAAGAAGATTATAAAGATGAGGTTTACAAAACCTGAGGACCGGTTCCCATATCAGGAGCTGGAACATCGGTATGAATCCCGATGAGATCATGGATCTTTTGTGTGAAAACTCGAGTCAAACGTTCGAGTTCTGAGATGCTTAGCTCGCTCGGGTCACAACCAATCCCTCCTTTGGCTCCACCGTAAGGTAACTTAGCCACTGCGGTTTTCCATGTCATCAGTTGTGCTAAGGCGTTTACTTCATCCGGTTCCACCTGTCAATAAACGAAATCCGTTTTTTTTTCATACTGAAGAAAGTTTGCTTGGTTTATATGAAATAAATTTTAAGCAAACCTCTGGATGATATCTGATTCCACCTTTCATGGGACCTCTTGCGTTGTCGTGTTGGACTCTGAATCCAACGAATGATGCAAGAGTTCCATCGTCTTTCGGTATGGTACATTCCACCTGCAACATTTGGTTATATCCTGATTTAGTGATCTCTAACCGGATCGGTTCCGCAGATCTGTTATATATGGAAGAAAACAGAGGACAGACCTTGATTTCTCTGAAGGGAATGAGAAGACTTTTCTCGAGTTTTGAGTCCAAACCAAGAAGCCTAGAAGCTAGCTTGAAGTTTCTGTTGGTTGCTGTTAAAGCATTCATGGTGTTCTTAATTTTGGGTTTATTTGATCAGGGACTTTGATAAGAAGGCTCTTGGAAAATTTGATTTTTGCTTATGATATTGCAAGTGTGTGTGTGTGTGTGTGGATATATAGAGAGAGATACGTACACACTTCGTGTTTGTGTATGTGTATATGTACACATTAGTCATTAGAAGAAGACAACTATAAATGATTTTTTTGTGTGGCAAATAAATGAGAATTTGTATAAGGAAAATGAATAACCAATTAATATGATACCCAATATAAAGTATTTCTATATCACTACTTGAATATATACTGAGCAATTGAGCATTGAGCATGCACTAGACCAGATGAATTCTACTTCGTGCATAAAATTACTATGGCGCGATAATACATCATATTTTGCTTCTATTATATATATTTCTTTCAATCATTTACATATTGGTGATATTCAAGCCGCAATGGATCTTGCATGTCATGAGATCTTTACGTGTTATTAGCTTATTCTATTCTATTAGTCCCTACATTATTTATATAGCGTATACACTTTTGTGAGTAGTGACAAAAAAACGTATACACTTAGTGAGTTAGTGGCACACAAAAAGTAAACGTATACACTTCTTAAACATTCATATATAATACTGTATTCAGTTTTGATTGTAAATAGTCTTCGCATGTATATATTCTTTCTAAATAGTCGAATCAGAATCTTTAGAGGAGGATACGAGAGGATGCAACAAATCAAGAAACATAAATAATTACAAAGATTCCACCATCAAAGAATCTTTTGGAAAAGAGATTCCCCCATGATTTATGCTTCCACTAATTAATTGAATTTTCTGTGGATTTCCACCAAGATTTTCATTCTCTTACACTTTCCAAAAGAAGCTATTAAATTTCGTTACAACTTTGACTTGTAAACCTAGCTAGTGTTTCTATATCTGATCCAACCTCTTTGGTCGAACCAATAAAAATATATATAATAAGTAATACCCCAATAAAGTTCGGTTTAGAGTGGCTAATGTCATGGATTATATATATCTTATGCAGTTATGCATTAGCTAATATTAAAAATAAAACCAGCAGCAAGGTGGACTCTCTAAACTAGCTAAAGAAATTTCATTTATATATAATTTCATCCTTGAAAGGGCTTTTAAGACCCGCAAGTGACTCAGGTTAAACACAGAAAGGGCTTTGGGTGAGTGAGATATTCATGAAATGGAGATAGTTAGAACTTATACCAGATTGTGTAACATAATGATTAAAAAAGCCATAAATTCGTGAATGGGAAAAAATAGCCATAAATTTTGTAGTTCATAATGAAAACTTTGGTCATTGAGAGATGGGAGACCAATATTGGTCTCGGTGGAAAAAGAATAACCCAATTAACTGCGGCCATACAATGGGCTTTATCCAATTAGTTTTATTTTCAAATAATGGGCCCAATAGGCCCATCAATCTCTTAGAGACCGAGCTGACCGAGTCTCATTATCACCATATGAAATCTACCCACTCTTCTGCTCTTACAAGTGTCTGCCACTCCATTAAGGTCGGTTCTCATTTTCCCAAGAAGAGAGCCGAGGAGAAGGAATAAGCAGCTCATAAAAAAGTCTCCATTCCTTCGAGAACCAGAGCACATTGTCAAAGGTATAAATTTTGTTTCTTAATCTGTGATTATCTTGGTGGGTTTGCGGGTGAGGGATTGTTTTCTTAAGGTTGTCAGAGAGGGGGCTGAATGAGATTTGTGGAAGCTTTTATATTTTATTGGGCTATGATTTCAGAATTGAAGCGTATTTCTTTATTAAAGGACTTGAATCTGGTAGCCACAAGATCATAGTTAGGTCGTACGATGCAGAAAAGTCATCACTTCACAATATATCTGGCCTTCCATTTTATGTCAATGGAGGAACACAATCTCATTAAGGAGGCTCCTGTTGTGGAACCTTCTTTATATATTTGCAAGTTTTTGAAAAAGACTGGGCATGTTAATGTTTTTTGAACGTGTCTTTGCAGATTAATAGCAGTTTTTAGTGGTTTAGTTACTCTGAGTTTTGGTGGTAGATCAGATCAGTAGGAAAGATTTAGAGAATGTCGTCAAACATATTTTGGCAAGAGTCGCCCATTGGGATAACTGAAAGGCAGAAGCTGCTAAACCAAAAGGGTTGTGTGGTGTGGATCACAGGGCTCAGTGGCTCAGGTCAATCTCTTAATTCTTTCCCATTGGTGATGATTACCGAAGACGCTTTGTAAATGTCTAAAGTTCTTCTTATGTTACACAAATCTCTGTCTTTATTTGAATTTCTAAGCCTGAAAGTTATACAGGAAAAAGCACGTTGGCTTGTTCGCTTAGTAGAGAGTTGTACACCCGGGGAAAGCTATCATATATTCTTGACGGTGACAACCTTCGTCATGGTTTGAACAAAGATCTCGGTTTCAAGGCAGAGGATAGAGTGGAAAATATACGCAGAGTCGGTAAGTACATAGTTGCTTATTATCTTTTGAATTGGGTTGATGAAAGTCTGAACCCTAAGAAGTTGTACAAATGCAAATACTTTCATAGTATTAGTAATCCTGGCTTGGCTATTACCGAATTCGCACTGTTTAAAGAAAACCTAACCATTTGTGTATTAAACGCAGGAGAAGTAGCCAAACTCTTTGCTGATGCTGGTTTCATCTGCATTGCCAGCCTCATATCGCCTTACAGGAAAGACCGTGACGCTTGCAGGGAAATGATGCAGGGTTCGTCTTTTATCGAGGCAAGCCATTCTAAACCAGACTTTTTCAGTTTATATCCCCCCATTCCGTTGAAGCTTAAAAAAATATCTTGTTTCATGTTTGTGGCATAAACTCTCTCCTAGGTTTACATGAACATGTCTCTACAATTGTGTGAAGCAAGAGACCCTAAAGGCTTATACAAGCTTGCACGTGCGGGAAAGATCAAAGGTGAGATCACATAAGCTTCCATATAAACAGAAGATAGCAAGTTACTTCCATATCGTTTGAGTCTTTAAAGAATTTTTGTTTTTGGGTTTGCTTCAAACTCTTTTGTACAGGTTTCACAGGAATAGATGACCCATAGGAATCTCCGTTGAATTGTGAGGTATGTGATGCATGTGAATATTATGAATCTTCTTCAAAAATATCAAAAAAACACGTGTGTGAATATGTTTCTCTGTTTTTTATTTATTTATATATTTTGAAACAATAACAGATAGAGCTGAAAGAGAAGGAAGGAGAGTGTCCTTCCCCTGTAGCTATGGCTGAGGAAGTCATCTCTTATTTAGAAGACAAAGGCTTCCTTCAAAACCAATAACCTCCACCAGAATCCAACCAAGTCTTGGCATTCTTAGCCAAAATGTGTGAAAGAAGATTCTCTTGAGAAACCCCCACGAAATTTCGAAATTGAATGAATTTTATTTTAAAATAGTGAATAAATGGGTTTCAGGTACGGAAATGTTGTTTTAAGGAATTTATTTGAATAGTTGGCAAAAATAGAGGGTTTATTTGTTATTTTTCCCCTATGTTTTCTAGATCGTGAATTCTGCAATTAAACACACAAAAAGACAGAAGTCGATCCGAGGGAAATTTTGAGAGAGAGAGAGAGAGAGATGGTGTTGAACAGTAGATTGGTGGAGACAACAGTGAACGTGTCGACGGATCTTTGGCAATATGTAGCTTGTAACCCCGAGAGACTTCCTCGCGCCACCGTGCTCCGTTTCATCTTCTGCATCCCTCTCCTCCAGCTCCGCCGCCTCGCTTCCTCTCTCGGTTCCTACCTCTGCTTCGATTCGGATCGCAATACTCACTCCGATTAAACTCGTCTCAAATCTGCTCCTTTGATTCGTTATGTCTCTTCCGTCTGTTACGACAAGTTTGTTAATCATGTCCACTTTTGTAATTTGTTTGTTTGTAACCGAAAGTGACAATTTTATTCAAAGTTGAATACCAGAATAAACCGGAAATTCAAAAAAAGAGACTTAAACCAAACCGGATTGTGAAGGATTGTCGTCGCCACAGGAGAGAGAGAGAGAGGAGGGGAGACGTGTAAACCAAAGGAACATTGAAGAAGCGAAGGTTTCGTGGGGAAGAAGATGAAGTCGTTAGTGGCCCATTTCTCTACGCCTTTAATCAGCGCTAGATTCTTCCCTACATGTCTTATTCATCGACAATCGATCCCCACCGTCCGCCGTCGAAGTTCCTCTCTCACCGTCATGGCCTCAGCAGCTCAGTCTTCTTCTCAGGTACATCTCTGTTCTGGTTTTAAATGATGGATCTTTATTCTGATTTTGGGTGTAACTTTGATTGGTGACTCGTTGAATTTGGCTTTTATGTAACTTTTTTCTGTCATTAGAGAAAGAAAAGTTTGAATCTTTCTGCAAAATGCCATGCTCTACGAAGATGTTATGTAGATTGAGCTCAAAAGTAGAAAAATTTCTCAACTTTTATGTCGTATACTTCTTTCTATCAATCAGGCTGTATCACCAGGGGATGTCAGCGCTGTTACAGATGTTTTCAAATTGATTCAAGCTCACGAGGTAACACTAAGTTGTAACCACTGCTCGGCTCAGCATATCTATTCTTATGATTTGGTTATCATATATGTTCTCGAGGCAATGTGAATGTGTTTTTAAACAAATTGATAAGCGGTCGTCTAATTTCCAGGAGAAGGCTCCTCGTCTTTCTTCTGTCGAGGAAATCCGAACTGTGCTTCACGGCAGTGTTTGCGGTATGCTTTCCACTTTTTCCCAGGTGAGTAATTATGTTTTCTACTTCTATGAACATGGTTTCTTAGAGAGCCTAGTAAGGGTGATATATAGGATTATTATTATTGATGCGGAATTATTTAGTTATTATATAAGCCGCCTTGGCTGTATTTCATTTCCCGTAATTTTGGATCTGGTGCAGAAGTACGAGGGTTATCCTTCAGGTTCAATGGTTGATTTTGCATGTGATGCTGATGGTTCTCCAATTCTTGCAGTCAGTAGCTTGGCTGTCCATACAAAGGTTTGTTGCTTATCTATGCGTATCAGATCATTCATCTCTGTTTTGCTGCATTTTGGAGCTGTTTGAGCCATAGTTTACAAGCTGACAATGTGTGGATTAGTCAACTAACGACCCGATAAAACAAATAGACCCATCGTGTCTCAGCTTTGTAAATTCATCTCTGATTGCAGGATCTCTTAGCTAATCCAAAATGCTCACTACTGATTGCTAGAGACCCAGAGGATAGGACCGGTTTGAGGATCACCCTACATGGTGATGCAGTGTTGGTATGTGTTTTGCTTTCTTGCTTTGTAGTTTATAAACACTTACATTTAAACACCATGCTTCAATGTTTTTGTATGTATTATGTAGGTTTCTGACAAAGATCAAGCGGCTGTTCGATCTGCGTATTTAGCCAAGCACCCCAATGCTTTTTGGGTAAACATCCTTTCTTGTAATGTCTAGAATGTGACGACTCATCTCAATAAGCCAATTGAAACCTTTTCGTCTTAAAACTCTGAAGGTTGATTTTGGAGACTTCAGCTTTATGCGAATTGAACCAAAAGTTGTCAGATATGTTTCAGGGGTTGCAACTGCTTTTCTAGGATCTGGAGGTCTCCATTCCACTTCTTCTTCTTAATATCCTGTCTTATGCAACCCAATTTTTGTGATCCCGCTAATTTTTTCTTTCGTTCTACCATCTTCCTCTCTAGAATTTAGCAAAGAGAAGTACCAAGCAGCCAAAGTCGATCCTATCGCTCAGTTTGCAAAACCTGTAACGGTATGTGAATCATATTCCTGCACCATTTCTCATTAACAGCTAGCAGTGGATGCGTACTAAAAACTCTTTTTCATTTCGGCAGTCACATATGAACAAAGACCATGAAGAGGATACCATAGCCATTGTACACCATACAACATCCATACCTGTAAGTAACTCATCTTGATCTTAGTCAACATATCAATATGGTATGTCATTTAATTTTATGGGATCTGGTTGAGCCTAGCGCTGTTCGTCTTTGACGCACGATCATACCATATTGATATAACATCACAAAATTAAACCTCCTGAAATGTCAGGTGGAGAGTGCCTTGATGCTTGATTTGGACAGCCTTGGTTTCAATGTTAAGGTGCTTTTTCTAACCTCCAAACCCCTTTGTCTCATCCTTTTATCTTTCAGTTCATGAAACATGTTCTCTTCTTCGTGACAGGCTACTCTTCAAGGGAATACATTCAATCTCCGAGTTCCGTTCCCAAGACGCGCACAAGACAGAAAGTAAGACGCTCTGTGTTACATTCTTGTTACCGGTTTCTAGATCTGTCTAGAGTTAAAACTAGTGATTCAATCTACTATCAAAGCTATCCAAAACTGACCGAGTAACCCTTTGATGGTGGTGGTATTTCCAGGGATGTGAAGACACTGATAGTGGAAATGCTTCAAGCTGCTAAGTCTGTTTCCAATTAGTTTGCTAAAATAACGATTGAAAAGCTTCCTGTCTTCTGAAATTCCTGCTACAACCAACAAAAAATAGGGCTTCCTCTACACAAGCGTCATCTTCTCGCTCAGTTGCAAAATAACACTCTTTAGTCTTGTAAATATCTTAAGACTAGAACACAACTTGATACGTGAAAAAGTTTAAAATGTAGAATTGTGAATTTGTGTTGGATGTAACATGTATTCTTATTCCATTCGTCATGCTTATGATATAAAGGAGATGACAAGTAAAAAGCCATTATATAAGTTTAGTAGAACTTGCTTTTTTTTATCCTTTCCCGGTCAAAGCTAGTGATTGATTTTAATGGGACACATTTGGGTAAAGTACAAACAACCTCATATTTGTCAACGTTCCACGTAAAAAGAAATTCTGTCAGAAGATTATTATTGGCTACACGGACACATTGAATAAGTTATGACACACAGAACCAATATACAAAATTCGAAAGAGTTAAGTTCCAATAGATTCTGCTACAAGTTACAACAACAAGCGCATACATTGTCACAAAGAAATGGTGTTTCCTTGTGTTCAAAATGGCTCAGACCGAGAAATTTCATCTCAAGTACTTTTATAAGATTGCTTAAGTGAACCCACAAAGCGAAGTTAGCAGAAGTCAATACGCAAACATTTCTAGTAAACTAAAACAATCTTTCAAGCTCCTCACTCTGAATCGCTCTCAATATTCCCCATTGCTTTTAATCCTCTTGCTCGCCTCTGCCACACAAACACACCTCACACGTTACATCATTTCTTAAGGAGGATTGTGTGTTTTGCTTAATAAAGGCAAATGCTATGGCTTAACCAGATCAATATCTATGTCTGAAAATGACTGAAATAAAAAAAATGTTTATAAAGTATATACCTTCTTAGAGCTCTTCTTCACCCTAACATCATATCTATCTGGACACAAATCAGCCAACCATGTTCCAGGGCTCACCAACTGTACATAAATCCAACACAATAACTTCTCAAAACCGTAATCAAACGATAAGAATCTTCAAACATTTATCAAAAAGACAAAAAATTAAACCTTTGGAAACTTACAAGTAAGCTTCTTTGGATGAGCTTGGCTCTCTTCTTAGGCCTGTGTGAAGGTTTGCAACCTTTCATAGCCATGAAATCTTCTTCCTTCTCTTTGGGAGATAGTGTTACAAAGAGCTTAGGCCACAGACTCTCTTCTTCCTTGTTGTTGCTATCTTCTCCATTGTTTCCATCAAAGCAAGCTTTCCCAATGTTATCCGCTACACCTCTGGTAGTATAATACCTCTCCTCTTTCTCCGGCGACGATCTCCGGCGATCTGGTAGTCCAGATCTGAGTATTGCCCCTTCTGATCCTCTACAAAACAAAAAGATTGAGTCTTTGGCTTCAATTCCAAGAGTGGTGGTATTGAGCAATTTTACATAAAGATCAAATGAAAAAAGGAATCAAATTTGTTTGTACCTTGAGAATCTTGTTGATTGAAAGAGGAAAGTCTCTTGACCTAGAAAACGAGATGAATGTTTCCTGCGAGGTGAGGAGTTGGCTTCGCGAGAGATCTGTTTGTCCTTGGCTCTTAGACATCTCACTCTCTTCTTGTTTCCCCACTGTAAGAAAATTTCTTGTTCTAAAGAAGACATTTGGAACTCTCCCAAACTGAACAATTTGTCCGAAAGAGAATAAGAAACTGACCAGAGACGTGTCTATGACTCGCTGCTCTCTCTCTCTCACTCTGACTCCACCGGCTCTGTATTGTGGAGGCAAAGGTGGTTTAGGGTATCTCTTGTATTTATCTCCTTGGCCGTCAATGGAGCGTTCTTTATGAGCCGTTCGATTATATAATTGACGGTCCGATTTTTAGAGTATTCGGAATATTTACGTTTCTGACCTTTTTCTCCCAACCCAAGTGGCAATCAATCACTTGTTATACGTTGACGTATTTTTCAGAAAAACACACTTTTCTCCATTACCAAAATGTTCAATTTAATGGGAATAACGAACGAGAAATAAGACCCCTGAGTTTTTATGTCTTGCTGTGTAAACCCCTCTCCATATTCTTACATGTGTGTGCTAATTTTTGTTTTTCTTACATTTTGTGCTAGCTTATACGTATTGTCGATTGTAAGAATTTGGTAATGGACCTAACAAGGGAGTATGGTTGGGCCTCCTTTGAGAACGATCCTTCAAAATTTCAGAATTATCGGAAAATGAAGTTTTAACCCGTCTAGCAAAACGGAGAAGGGATAGAATAATCATACTTTCTCATCTAGTAATGGAAATTACGTTTGGAGAAAAAAAAAGGAAAAAAAAAACGACATGAATCGAAATATTAACTTTTTTAAGAAGACAAAATCACAAAAAAGATATCTGAGTTCTTTAAGAGCAAATCAAAGTTAGGTGAAGTTTCACGATAATCTATTAACAACACAAGAACTCATTTGATTTTAACAGATTTACAAAATTTATTGACAATAATCATGCATGCAAGCTATTAAGTATCGAACTTATGAAGCTGGTGGGTGGGTAGACTCGATCTGACCCGATGATTCCAAAGAGAGCTATGGACGGACAGCTGAGTTTTAAAGTCCATCGTAATAACCTCCATAAGATATCTGAGCTCTTACGACAGGAACACCTTTCATGGCAAAGATTGTTTCATTGAGCTTTGTGGCATGATTCACTACTTCTTTCATCCTCTGCATTCACCAATGAATAAATGATAAATATTTTTTAATCAACAAGTTGAATATTTATTTTAGGGCCAGTTGTTACATGGGTTTTATATTTAGTAGACCAAGATATATTCTTCTTGAAAGTAAAGTTTGACGTTGGCACAAGCTAGAAACCATCGGAATACCGAAACGTATAAAGCTAAAACAAGAATCAGTCTTTTCAACTACAGAGATGGTTCACTTTATCACGTAAGCTTCACCTTATCATTTAATTGGATTAAAATATTCTAACCACAGTTTCTAGAATGAAAAAAAAAATGAAGATTGCAACGTTAATAACAATTACCCAAATATACTAAGCAGACAAATACCAATTATAATAATCCTCATAAACCACTAACATCATAAAATAATATTTACACCATTCCTTTTCACTATTCTGGTTCATCTCAAGTTCTCAACCCATTTTCCCTTCGAATTCATATATATTCCTTAATTATAAGTTTATCCAAATCTATCACTCCCTTAGCTTTCATATCTCTAATAATTTATCAATATACAAAAAACACCATAACAATTTATTTCTCATTTAGTTAGCAGGAAAAATTAAATGCTAAAGGCTGTAACCAGTCAATTGTCATTAACTTATTATTATTATTTTTATATAGAAGACTGACAACAGATGAAAATCATCAATTAAGAAGAATTTAAGTTACCTTATTATCATCGGAGTAAATCTGGAACCTAAGCATCTGGTTTTTGTTCTTACAAACTTTGATGTTGTTTTGTCCGAGGAACAAGACACATACGGTAGCAGCAGCTGCTGCAACACCGAAAGAGCAAATTGTTCCAATCCCATTAAGACCAATCTTCCACAGATTCAACTTCTGATCACCACCAGGATCACCCGTCACATCATCATTTTCTTTCTCCCAACTAACTTCTTTCTTCTCTCGCAAGTCATCACTTCCTTCGCAATCGGAGGGCTTCGCAGCATCTATCGAAGACACAGGACTCGTGATCCTCGCTGGTGGGTCAATTTTCATGTCGGCAAATTCGGTTTCCTTCATTTTCTCAAAGGATACTCTTGGTGATGGAACAGAGTCCGTCAAAAGGGTCTGTTTTGGATCCGGGTCAAGAACCAGGTCATTGAGTATCTTCTTGTTCTCGTGATCCAACACGGGTTCCCAAGCTATGGGAACTTGGAGCTTTGTGGGGACAAGTTGTGGAGACTCTGTGTTGTGGAGAGGATCTTGAGTAGATGGGCAGAGGTAGTAATCCATCATCATGGCTCCATGATGATCCTCATCGTGATCAAGATCAAGATCCTTGAAGCTGTTCTTGGGGAGTAATTCCCACTCTTCGAGATCCATCTCTCCTTGAGCCGATGTCATTGGAGCTTCGATCTAGGATTTAGAAGTTTTAGAAAGAAGGGAGGAAGATCTTTTCTTTTGTTTGAAGTTATGTGAGAAAGTGAGACCTTTTGAATTATTGGAGCGAAGTGGGTTTAGGTATTCTCATGGAGTAATATCTCTCTCTCTCTCTCCCCTCGCTCTTTCTCTCTCCCATGTGAAGTAATTTCAAAATCCTTTAATAGAAGAGAAGATAGAAGATTCAAACTAGATTTGCGAGTGTTTGGATTAGTTTCAAATAAAAAATAATGAAGATTGAGACTCTTCTTTTCATTTTTTTCCCAAGTAACACATATATATAGGATTGTTTATAAATACACAAAATGCTTTGAAAAAGCTTCTTGAAAACGCATATGATAGTATTAATTATAGAAAGAAAAAAAATATCAGTTTATATACTTTATAGATATCGATTGATATTAGTTGAAGTTGACACACGTATACAAGACATCTGAATGAATTTATTTTGGAGATGTGGGTGACGAAAGTGAATTAGAGCTTATCTAACGCAATGAAGTGATGCCAAAAGAAGAAGTGGTCCTTTTGGGACCCGTTTCAAGAACTATTGATTGCCTTCTTTGACAAGGTCCCTTAATTCTTCCTCCATGATGAAGTCTTCTTCGCTATTTTTCGTATTTTTAATGACTGAACCGCGAGATATATTCAAACTATCCTTTCGATCACTGGATTTTCGGTTAAAGCAATCATATTATTATTGCTAGTCAATTATTAATAGTTTTCTAGATTTTCTTTTAATAATAGTAAAAATTATTCAAGTACTTTTCAGTTTTCACTAATACATGGCTACAAATCTTATTTTTCGTTCTTATTTCTCCAACAGATTTTGATACCATTTGTTACTTTCTAAATAACAATTCTGAAGGTGTTAATATTAGTATAGTATGTTATTCAAACAAAATGAAGTAAAGATTTTAGTCTTTCACATATGTATTTGTTTGTACTTAGCTAAAACGGCAACTAGTTTTGGATAAGGTTTAGTTTTATTGATGACATCATGTTTATAGTAAGGCTGTAAGGGGATTACGAAGAATCTTTAGTACTAAATGTCACTAGTAATAAAAGAATGGAGAATTACATAGTTTGATGTGAACACACTACCCATATTTCAGATTATATTATATTTCGAGTTTTATAGTTTTGGGAATAACTCGTCTTTGACGTGTTTTTCATCTCATCTCACGCCACTGTTGATAATATGAAATACTTATTCTGTTTTAAATTCTTCGTTCTGTATTGTCCTTGAAGGAACCAAAGTGATTGTTCCTTTTTACCTTTTAATTTACTTGAGGCTCTGCAAGTTATTCCGTATGTTTCTGCTTTGTTCTTTAGTTTTGTTCCCTTCTTTTGGACATTTAAGTTTGATTCCTTGGTTTTTGGTTTGATATCTTATGTAGTCAATTGTCTATTGCAAGTTAACAATAAATGAACCAGAAAATTTATCAAACTCAAATCAGAGTTCAGAACCATAATAACTATGCGCGCTACACCAAACAGCCGTATTTTTGTAATATGGTCAAGGCTATAGTAGACCATGAAACATTCATAAAATGCTGTGTGATATCATCTGTAATGCGACATGCACATGACAATGGCGTACCATTCCATGTCACTATCGTGGAACCAACCCAACTCGGACAAACATCACAATAGAAATTATAGTTGACCTGAGATTCAGAGCCGTTTTAGCTGAGTCAATAAAATTGTTCAGTAAAAGAAATGAGGTCAAAACAGACATGTCGGATTTATAGAACAAAAAGAGAGAGATATTCACAAACAGAAGCAAGGCTGTTCCTGGATTTACATGCTTTGATGCAGACAAATTAACTCAAAAGTCAATATAACATTTCATGTAAGGGAACTCTGAGATTTCCAGAACACACTTAAGCTTATACTCTTTCCAATGCTGACAAGATACTAGAAGGATCACCCTTAGGATCAGGATTGGTCTGATGAAGTTTGGCCTAGAGAGACAGATGCGAGCGATGAAGCCCAGGCTTGTGCGTTCTTTGCCCTTTCATGGAAGTTCCTTGTTTTGACGAGCCTTAGTTTCAACCATAACCTCCTGACATCGACCATGTGAAGAGCACGGCTGAAGAGTTGGCTTACCTCTCCAAATCTTTCCAGGTTCAGATTGGGAACATAAGAAGCCCACAAGGCTTTCAAGCGCGACTCTGCTACAGGGAAGACGAGGATTGCCAGTTTTAAACAGATAAACAGCAGAGACACCACCAAGAATGGATCTCGTCTGAATATTTCAGTAATCGATGTCCCATTGCGTAACCATGTGATGAGGTTACCATCGTCTAAGCTGGTTGTTGGTTCCGCTTCAGCCACATACTGGACAGGTTTGAGACCTGAAAGGAAAAACGAAAGAAGCATCAGTTATTTTCTGATTAGAGTATTTCCAAGTGAAAGAGAGATAACAGAGTAATCACCAGTTGATTCCTCATAAAACTCGATGAGGGAGGTAAGATCCTTTGGACCATGGTACCGAGCCTGGAAAGTTTGATTAACCATGAGGATGGAAGGTAAGCTATGAATACCATACCTTGAAAAGACACTGCAACAAAAACAATTGATGAAATCAGTAACACATAACGAGAGAATCACACAAGGCAGAGAGGGTAATGATGAACATATTGTAAACGAAATGAGACAACTTTGTTGATGTGAGTCAATGAGTCATTTAATCCAGTTGCTTGCTATAGTAAGTGAGTAGTATGGGAACCGAATAAGAGAGAGGCAACTTACGATGGGAGGGCATGAGAATGGTCGAGAGAGAGGTGGTGTATCTGAGGGAACATGGAGCTTAACATATCAAACTTAGGAAGGAGAGCACGTGAGAAAGGGCACCAGGAAGCATAAAAGAGTAGTGACATGTAAGCATCTCCACCATGAGTCATTAACCTGTCAAGTGAGTCTCCATCAACCTGCACCATAAGAGCATCGGAATTCATCAAAAAAAAAAGCCCCTCTCGTAATTGCAAAGAAACCCTAAATTGAGAGAGTTACCTGGATTGGAGGTGTTGGGTAGAGACAAGGAGCGCATTTCTTCTCTAAATCGAATCGGAATTGCTCGAATTCGTGATTGCAAACCCAACCCAACCCACACGGAAACCATATTAAACATAACACAATCGGAACCCGCAAATCCATTTGATGATTTCAAGACGACTTTTCGGAGGGGGCCAAGAACAAAACCTTATGTCTCCAGAATTTGGGGCAAAATTCCCAAATTTCCACCCAATTTTTCTTACTTTCCTTTTTGGCCCCAAGAGATCGAAAAACGCCAAACTCTCCACTCTCTTTTGCTATTCGTCTCCGTCCGATGTGTTTTTTCTTTTTTTTTTTCTTTATCTCTCTCTCTCAACACTTCTTCTTTCCTTCTTTCTGATTTTGTGTTGGATTTAAATACTAACCCATCTTAAATTTTCCGAATCAACAAACCATTCATAGGATTATTTTTATTATTTTTAGTTCATTTTACATTTAACAAGTGATTGTCCATTTATAAGAATTTTTGAAAATTAAAATCTAAGCATAATTAGTAGTACAATCTATCAAAATTTTAATCATTAGTTTCTGCAATCAAAGTCAAAAAAATGTTAAAAAACCAATTAAACAAAAAAAACTCAAAAGATGATGATCACGGTTCTTTGTTTTCCATGTCTATTTTAATAGAGAATGAAAGAAAAGTATTCCATCCAATTGTCACGTTATAGATCCAACGTCCTTATAAAAAACATACGAGCCTATGAAATTATCCAAGGCCTTACTTAATTCAGCCCAAAACGGGTCTAAAAAAGTCCTTCCGACATTCTCGTCACCTCAATGCTAGTTTGTCTGTCTTTCATCCTCAACGATATGGCTTTTACTACACTGGTTCTAATATCTTATGGTTTAAATCATGCATACATGTTTGCAATATTGTATACAGGCTAGAAAAATATGAAATATGATTCTAACTAAAAAGCAAATCGACAACTTAAAAAGCAGAAAGAAGGGTATAATTAGATGATTAACCGACGAGGAAAATAGAGAGGTTCTACGAAAAGAGGAGAACGAAGAGAGACAAAGCTGATATAAAAAGTGAGAGTGAGAGGCAATAGGTTGACGTAGTCCTCTGCATGAAAACGTGGTCAATCTAGATCTCCTGTTTTTTTTCCAGCTTGGTCGCGCCTCTTTGCCAACGTAATATGTACGACGAAAATGGTCACATTTTTAGGTACCTGTATACTTCCTTTGCACTCAGTACACGCTGCAAGTTTGAGACGTGACATCATATGAACAAACCCCACTTTCTCCGGCGGAGGGGAAGCTCTCTAACTATAGAATAATTTCCAGTCTCATCTAAAACTTCCCTATAGGTTGCCGGAAGCGTTGAACGAAAGTAAGGAGAAGGGGCATAATTAAGTGCTGCAGATACCCATTGACAAGAGCAATTATAGCAAAGTTCTACATAATCAACATCTTGTTGTTTCCAAAGACAGCACCACCGTTTTGACAAACGGCTCGTGGCCACAGCCTCTTTTGTCGGAAGCAATGACAAAATCTTCACCAATAAATCGTCAGGCAGCTCACTGCAACATCAAACAAAGTTTAGTTACAATAAGGACCCTCTAGATGGAAAAGATGGAAAAGAAAACGAGAAAAAAGGACCCAAGTAATAATCAAATATAGTTTCGTAACAAACACTCCCAATTCGCAGAGACTTTATTATTATCGTTTTACTGTTGGAAGATTAAATCAAGTTTCGTGCAAAACCACATTCCTTATGTGTGACGGCCAGTAAACCCTAATTCACAGAGACTTGATTAATATTGTTTCTCTATTTGGTGAGGTATCAAATATATATATATATATATATATATATATAGCTCTTTTGATTTACTAATTATTTGAGTTTCCTTTTTAAAACTTGGGAGTAAATAAGCGAGTTCAATTCGTGATTCCAACTTTACCTTTTTAAGAGTGAATGTTTTGATTAGAATCTGACTGAATAAGAGATAAGCAAAGCCAAAACTGGAAATAGCACCCAAAAAAAGAAAAAAAATTTCGGAATTAATTTCGGGGTTTTGAACCCGACGTGAATCGAACACGCAACCTTCTGATCTGGAGTCAGACGCGCTACCATTGCGCCACGGATCCGGATATTTTATTTACCATTAAGCTTATTCATATTCCTGAATTTTATTCTACCCTTGGAAATTGGAATGTTTACTGATTAACCCAAAAACACAAACAGAAACACGCCTTTGTCAGAAACTTGATGCTATTTTTGTTGATATGATTGTGTAATCTGATCTTTGTATTGATAAGATCGTCTACTACAAAAGTGGTATCTACATTGAGTTTTGTACAGCTTTTTAAAAAGTAAAGAGAAATAAATAAAACTAGTTTATTTGCATTGAATAATTCAATCACCTAGAGTTAAAAAAAATGTTCGATTTTCTTTTCATGATGATCATCCCTGGATGCGAGAAGTTACAGTGAGGAATGTAATCTTCATTCTTCGTTACATCTTCGTTCTTAAGGCGAACTCTGTTTCAAGTCTAAAGATTTGCTGCAACGAATAGGTCTTCTAGGAACATTTATATTTTTGCATTAGCTGATATTTAGATTGCTAAACCATTAAGTGATATCTTTGAAGACTTTGTTTCGTACGCCTTGAAAGATTGATTTTTTTCCATTTCTGGAACTTGTAATAATTTGATATCTGTATATACAAAAGTTGCATTCACATCGACACTTTCTAATCCTCTGGAACAAACTCTTTAACAAGAAAAGAGGAGAACAAAAATTCATCTATTCACATGGAAAACTCCTCCATCTCTAAACCGAGTTAAAAAAAAAATTATCAGTTAATGCTTTTTTTGTTGAATCATTTTCATTCTTGAAGCTGAGAAGTTATACTGATAAAAGTATCTTCAGGGCAAGGGATCGTCAAGCCGCCCATCGGATGGTCAAATCCAAACTCTTCTTCTGATTTGCTCAGAAGAGCCTGAAACGAAGGTTGATTCAAGAATGAGACTGGCACAATGTGTCTCTGCTTTCTCTGGTTCTCACCGACGTACACTGCAAGAAACCCTTTTGGTGCTTTGCTTGTTCTTGCTAAGGAGCCGCCAAGAATCTTCTTTGCCCTGAAGAGACTTTTCACCAAAGCCATGTTCCTTGTTTGGAAGTTTGATTCTTGAAGCTTATTAAGATCTATGTATACAAATGAAACCGATTTAGGTTCTGGATTGCTTGTAGTTAATGATGGTTAGGAATGCGTTTCTTCAGTATATATAAATCTGTGAACGAGTTGAAAATTCAAACCTGTCTGAAATCAATTGAAAACGATGGTGTCTACAAGTGTGGGACATATATGAACAAGTTTTCCCCACATGGTTCTGTTCTCACATTTAAAACAGAACTGTTACAATCTGTACTTCCATAGGACCAACAGAACAAGATCACATGCAAAGACCATAGAAGAAGTTTCTCTATGTTGATTGATATGTAATTAAATCTAGCTAATTAGCCCTGTCACAGTCTGTCTGTTGAACCTGGATCAGATGAGACACAATAAGAAAATAATCAATATATGGGACCAGATTTGCTAGGCCACAAAAACTTCCAATCTATATAGCATTTTCCATGTGATATGTTCTTGAATAAATTGAGATAGAAATTGTTTAAACGCTTGAAACCTGACCCCATCTGACCATAGTTTGTTCTGGAGATATTGGCTATCAGAAACTGATTTTTGACCACATAGATCCATTCATCATCTTAAATCAAGAAACATGACAGAAATCATTACAAACCAATGAAACATTATAGAACAGAACTGGCCTAGTCTTTCATTTATTGTATTAATATTTGTTCAAATTAGCATTTGGTAGAAGACGGACAGGATCATGTGAAACTATGTGTCCAACGCTTTTGGACCACATATTTCAACGATCTGAGAGAATTTTCAACTCTCTTTTGAATCTATTTATAAGGACGCAAAACCGAAGAACATCTTCATAATCATCAACAATAGGCAATCTAAGAACTTCAAGATTCAAAAATAAAGACTTTCAGAAGAAAATGGCTTTGGTGAGAGGTCTCTCCGTAGCGAAGAAGATTTTTGGAGGCTCCTCAGAACGAACGAGGAAATTAACTTCAGCACCAAAAGGGTTTCTTGCAGTGTACGTAGGCGAGAGCCAGAT
This sequence comes from Sisymbrium altissimum, assembly GCA_900406495.1. NCBI lineage: Eukaryota > Viridiplantae > Streptophyta > Magnoliopsida > Brassicales > Brassicaceae > Sisymbrium > Sisymbrium altissimum. The sequence continues at coordinate 8,523 of OVBI01000273.1, read as the reverse complement.
GAAGCAGAGATACATTGTGCCAGTCTCATACTTGAGCCAGCCATTGTTTCAAGCTCTTCTTAGTAAATCCGAGGAAGAGTTTGGATTTGATCATCCGATGGGTGGCTTGACGATCCCTTGCCCTGAAGATACTTTTGTCCGTATAACTTCTCGGATCCAAAGATGCTGATCATCCGAAGAAAAACATTTTCTGAACTTTAGATAGATGACAGTTTTTCATTTTTCTTACTGATTCTAGAGCATAGAAATTCCGATGTAAACGCAAGTTTTGTGTAATGAATGATGAAATCAAACACAATATCCGGAATTCCTTTCCAGATTTGTTTATCTAATGTGCTTATTAACAGATCTATACTGAAGATCCAAAAGTTTTGTCATGTTTCTACATAACCGGAGAATCATGATCAAGTAAATAAGATACCCAAAGCAGGTTTATACACAGTTAATAGAGTGGATTCCTCAAACTGAAATCCAAGTAATCTTCTTCGTTATTACATCTGGTAGATATCTTATTTTTCATATGTCTTAAAGTGTAAAAAATAAATTATACATGCAACTATTTATTTATACTAACATGTTGATTAAATTTTGTAGTGATGAGTATCATAACAGTTCAAAATGTTGAGACAATAAACGTTTAGTAACTGAAGAAACTCATCAGATTGTGTTGTACCATGGAATTTTGCTACATGTTGTGAAACCATTAACTATTCACTTGGCATTTTTTTTTTCTTTCAGATTTTAGTTTACAGGGTCGAGTATTTTGTATTTATATACGTAAAAGAAAAAAAGAATGAAAGACAAACCGGTCTCGGTTTGATCACCCCTATTACATTTTTAAACCCGGCTGGGTAATGATTCGGTAGAATTTGGATTCACAGTACAGTGCAGTAATTCATAATTGTTTATAAAACACATCAGATGAACAATGTTCAGAAACTATTTCCTCGATGAGAAACCATCGTATACAATCCTTGGAACAAATGTTTTGGTTAGAAGATGAAAAATTGTCAATCTATTTAAAATAAAAATGTCAAGTTATTTTGTACGGGACGATCATCATTGATCATCCTTGGATCCGAGAAGTTACAGTGAGGAAAGTTTCTTCAGGACAAGGAATCGTTAAACCGCCCATGGGATGATCGAATCCAAACTCTTCCTCTGATTTAGTGAGAAGAGCACGAAACAAAGGCTGGCTCAGGTATGAAACTGGCACTAAGTATCTTTGCTTCTTCATCTGGTTTTCACCTACGTACACCGCAAGAAACCCTTTTGGTGCTTTGCTCGTTTTTGCCAAGGAGCCGCCAAGAATCTTCTTTGCACTGAAAATACTTCTCACCAAAGCCATTTTCTTTTCTGGAAGTTTGATTTTTGAAGTTTCTGAGTTCTGAATAATGTATGGGATTAACTGAAAGACTGAGGAGATTCAAGTTTAGATTGCTTGTGGTTGATGATAGTCTTTCTGATTCGGGGTTATATATATATATAGATTAAATGAATGAGTTGAAAACCTGTCTGAAATCAATCGAAATTTCTACAGGTGTGGGACATACAAGGACAAATTATTCACATGACAAGTTCTCACATTAAAAGCAGAGCTATTACAATCGTTACTCACAGAGGACCAAGAGAACAAGATCACATGTTAAGGCCACGGAAGAAGTTTCTCTATGTTGACTGATATGTAATTAAATCTATCTAACTAACCCTGTCACAGTCTGTCTGCAGAGTCTTGATCAGATAAAACACAATAAGAAAATAATCAAAACATGGGACCACATTAGTTAGGCCATAGAAACTTCCAATCTATATTGCATTTGTCATGTGCTCTGTTCTTGATAAATTGTGACAGAAACTTGTCTTAAAGCTTGAAACCTGACCCCATCTGACCTTAGTTTTTTTCTCTGGGGAGGTTTGGCTATTATAAACTGGTTCTTGACCACAGAGATCAGTTGCCCATCTTAATATCAAGAAAAGGACAGAAGTCATTACAAAATAACATGATAGAACATAACTGGCCCAGTCTTTCTTAATATTTTTCACATCGGCATTTGGTAGAAGAGGAACATAACCATGTGAAACTGTCTATTCATGTCTGTCCCACGCTTTTAGACCGCAGACTTCAAAGATCTGAGAGAAGTTTCAACTCCTTCGTTTGATCTATATATACATCCCGGCAACAGAACAACATTTTCATAATTATCAACAAGCAATCTGAAAAATCATATAAGCATCAACTATCAAGACTTTCAGATACAAATGGCTTTGGTTAGAAGTATCTTTGGTGCAAAAAATATTCTTGGCCGCTCTTTAGCAGCTGCAGCGACAACAACGAGCAAAAGACCTGTGGGTTCTGCGCCAAAAGGGTTTCTTGCGGTTTATGTAGGCGAGAGCCAGAAGAAGCAGAGATACATTGTGCCAGTTTCTTACATGAATCAGCCACTGTTTCAAGCTCTTCTCAGTAAATCCGAAGAAGAGTTTGAGTTTGATCATCCGATGGGCGGCCTGACGATTCCTTGCCGAGAAGATACTTTCCTCACAGTAACTTCTAGAATCCAGGGATGATCATCCTCCAAAGATAGACATTAACATTTCAACTCTACAGTAGAGTATTTCTTACTGTAGTTACTTCTAACATTTTTTCATATTTCTTCCTGAAACATTTGTCCAAAGATGATATAAACTTCTGTCTAATTTTCAATTCAGAATTGTTCATGTGATATATATACGCAAGTCTAAGTTCCAGTCTTTACGTGGAAAAATTAATGCACTTTGACTAAACGGTGAATAAGTTTTTATTTTCTTAATGAATAGTGAATACATAGGTTATTATTCGATTAAACGAGATTAAGATAGAAATTAGCATATACAAAAACAACGAATCGTACAAATTGCTCGACACTTTTTTAAGTCGCATTTAAAAGAATAAAATTGTGGAGCATCACGATGCAAGACAACATAAGGACCTTCTTCAGGTGATAACTGCTCAGCTTCCACATGTGGAACTGCTACGATACTCATCACTACAAATTAAACCAAGCCAATATATACGTTATAATTAAAAATTTGCAGATGAAAAATTTTCCATAACATCAAAAATATGAATTTTACCCGATGTAAGAGCTAAGAAAACAACAAAAGCAAACTTCATTGATGTTTTCTCCATTATTTTATTTGCCGAGCAAAGATGTTGAAGATGATGTTATCCAAGATTGTTTTAGTTATTGTTGAACGATTTTTTATATAATGGAATAGTGGTACCGTTTCACTTTGATAGACTTGTTATTTTTTTGTTCAGCATTCGAAACAAATCTTTATAATAAGGGGTATTAAATAGTTACCAAATTCGATAAAATAGATAAGACTACATTGAGACTTTTACCAAATTTAAGGAACATATAGAAGACCAAATCCCAAGTGAAAGGTAAAAAAGTAAACCACTTTGACTAAAATGGTGGTTGAGGTCAAGCAAAAGAAAATGACTAAAATAGTCTAGACCATCTGCTTATCGCTATCGCTATCCCTATCGAATATAATGAATTGGATATTAGACATTCCTTTAAAGGCTCTCTCAATTATAGTACATATTTTGTCCTTGATCCAGTAAAAGTCAAAATTTATGCTTGTGACTTTGTGAGTTGTGACACTTCTACTACCCTGAAACAAAACGGAACAAAAAAACAAAAGTAAAGATAGTTATCAAATAAACTCAATTGGTAGCTAGAGATAATAACTTACAGCTGCATCATCAGTTACTAGTTCACAATTCTCTTTTATATAGACCCAACTATTCAGGCTCAAGAAACAGGTTGTTTGGAAATCAAGGTATCGGTAAAAAATGAAGCATGACAATCTGATGTGATGTCTTGGGTTAGTTTTGATATTTACTTATTGCATAAAAACACCTTATTACCAGTTGATAGGGGAACTTTTGCCTTTAACGTTTGTAAATATATCTTCATTGCGAATATTTTTACGCTGTAAAATATATACAGATTCACCCTAGCATGAATTATAGTTTTGGCTTTTGGGTCAAGAAACGCAGTTAAACCATCTTTGCATGATAATTATCTATCTACAATCTCTTAAACCAAATTCATAAACCCTATAATAGTAATGTGGTCCTGCACCTGATGTGGATAAGAACCAACACGGAACTCATGAAACCCACAATGGCTTAGAAGTGTATGAACCACTAAGAAAACATGAACCATCATTCCAGGAAACCGAGAACTAAAAGAAAAAGTAAATCCAATGAGGACTGTGTAACAGTTTTTCACTGTTATTCCTGAAAGATTTGTTCAAGAACGATGGTATCAAACACAATCCAACCATGTATTTCAGACTTGTTCATGTAATGTGTATGTTACAGTAGACTGTAAAATCCAAATAAAGTCTCTCACTTTTCTCTACAGAGAAGTAAAAACCCTTTAATAATAAACAGAGTTGGTCGAGGATTAAAAGAAATAGAAATAATTAAGGTTGCCGCAAGAGCCTTGATAAAGTAATATTTGAATCCTCAAGAAGAAGACAAAAACAGAGTAAAGTCTGCTGCGGATACACAACAACCAAACATTGTCCAAAATCTTTCAACATAAATTAGATTGCCTACTTGCTTCTTGAATTGCAGTGACCATCTTGAGTGGGTTATACACTTATTAGTAGATGAAGACATAAGAAAAGCCTCAGTAGTGGTCTAGATCCTATGCTTCAAATCCTCGACATGGTCAAGAAAGGTGTAAGCTTTACAAGTCTTAAAGGCTTCCATACCTTGGATTGCAACATTAGTGACAGTTTTAGTGTTGGGGTTGTAGTAGACAAGGTAGAAAGAGTCCGTTATACAGTGAGGGGACAAGACAATTTCACCAGTCTCAGTCGTTCCAACAAAACGTAACTTTGTCTCTGCAACTACTCCACTCCAAGGAAGAGTGACACGGTAGGCGTGACACAACCATTTATGTGATTGATCGGCGTCGTTAAACTGAAGAACCCATAGTTTAATACCGGTATATGCATCCCCCTGATAAGCAACGAATGGCTGAAGCAGAGCTAACTTACCCTTGTGGTTTACCAAAGTCGACTCGTCATTTCCTATAAAGTTCCTTTCCATGCCACGCACTCGTCTTATATACCTGAAGTCCTCGGTACTAACATTAAAGCGAATTACATCAGGATAGTCGCCAAAGCCACAGAAGAATCCCAAATAATAAAAAAGAAACCATAGATGCATATCCCATCGCATTGCGGACTGATCATAAACAAAGGATCGTGTACCACACTACAACGAAGCTTTCTCCAAGACGGTTTCTTTTCTTGAGTTCCTCCTCCTAAACTCAGAATTTGCCACAGGTGAAACCAAGGGATTCCGACAAATGACTGGAACACTACTTTGAACTGTTCGCCGATGGGATCGTACAGGAGAAAGGTCGAGACTTGCTTCTTCATTGTTATCACTCTTGGTAAGGGCAAGGATTGTCCTGTGCTCGGGTTACATAACAACGGCGCATAATCATTTTCCCCCTTTAAAGGTTGTTGCTTTAAGCCACATACCAACCCACGAACAGGACGAACGATCTCACCGGGGTTAACAATGGGGAAACTCATGTGAAACTCGGCTGTTAAAGGAGACGACGGGTCTGCTGGATTTGGTGGTGATGATGAGAAGAAGAACGTTTCGCCGTCTTTGACGCATGTGAACAACAGCCTCGGCCGAGATGAAGATGTGACGAAGAACTGTTCACTGAAACTTGGACTGCCAAGTGTTGAACACCATTCCTTGGATAAGCAACCAAATCTCGCTATGGACTTTGCAGGCGCTCTCAATAGGATATCGTAAATGAGATCTGAATGGATGCTTTCCCAAATGTTTTCTTCATTACTGGAAGAGGGAGAAGATGATGAGTTGCACTTTTGTGCTTTCAAACTCTGAAGTGAAGTCTACTTTTCTCTGACTCTCTGTCGGATCAAATGAGTCTACTTTGGAGTTGTCTTAGTCGGATGACGGTTGCTCTTCAGATTAAAATAAGAATATAAGGGGTCTATTCATATATTACTAATAGTATGAGGGTCTCTATGCGAAATATAAAAGAATGCTGACAACTCAAAACCGACGTGTCGTCGTTGCGGTTAATTTAGAGTTACAGTCTAGAATAACCCCGACCCACGATCGAGAGAGCATCTTGCAACTTTAGCCCTGTAGTGGGTGGGGGAAAAAATGGAAACAGCAACAAAAAAAAGTGTTCCGGAATTTATTTCGGGGTTTTGAACCCGACGTGAATCGAACACGCAACCTTCTGATCTGGAGTCAGACGCGCTACCATTGCGCCACGGATCCGGATGGATGTACTGCCATTAACGTTATTGATATCCTGTTTCTTAACTCGATATTAGTTTGATAAATCCACACCTTAGCTTCACCCGAGTATAAACCCTGTTTTGGTAATTATTTGATCATGATTCTTTGATTCTGAAACATGACATATCATTTGGAAGTTACAGTATATTGTTAATAAATACATCTGATAAACAAATCTCAGTAATATTTCTGGATTTTTTTTTGTTTGATTCCATATACAAAAAACTTACATTTGCATCGGAATTTCTAAGCTCTAGAACAAATCTTTCAGTAAGAAAAATGATAAACTATCATCTATCTAATTTTTTTAAAAAAAATGCTAAAAGTGTTTTCTTCGGATGATCGTCACCCTTGGATCCGAGAGGTTATACTTATAAAAGTATCTTCAGGGCAAGGGATCGTCAAGCCACCCATCGGATGATCAAATCCAAACTCTTCCTCGGATTTACTAAGAAGAGCTTGAAACAATGGCTGGCTCAAGTATGAGACTGGCACAATGTATCTCTGCTTCTTCTGACTCTCGCCTACGTACACTGCAAGAAATCCTTTGGGTGCTGAAGTTGATTTACTCGTTCCTGCTAAGGAGCCTCCAAAAATCTTCTTTGCAACAAAGAGACCTCTCACCAAAGCCATTTCCGTCTGAAAATCTTGATTTTTGAAGCTTGAGGTTCTTAGATTGCTTATTGTTGATGATTATGAAGATGTTGTTCTGTTTTGGGTTCTTATAAATAGATCAATTAGAGAGCCGAAACTTATCAGAGATATTTGAAAACTGTGGTCTAAGAATGTGTGGGGACATATACATTTATGAATAGAGAGTTTCACATGGTTCTGTCCGTCTTCAACCAAATATATATTTACAGAATAAAGGAAATATTGGGCCACTTATGCTCTATCATGTTTCATTGTTTCGTTATGATTTCTGTCATATTTCTTGAATTTAAGATGTGGGATGGATCTCTGTGGTCAAAAACCAGTTTCGAATCGCCAAACCTCTCTCTCTATAAAAACTATGGTCAGATGGGTCAGGTTTCAAGTTGGTCAACAAGTTTCTATCAGTATCTATCCAAGAACATATCACATGACAATTGTTATATAGATTGGAAGTATATGTGGCCTAGCTAATCAGGTCCCATGTGATCATTTTCTTATTGTGTTTTACCTGATCAAGGTTCTATAGACAGACTATGACAGGATTAGTTAGATATATGAAACTTCTTCAATGGCCTTAACATGTGATATTGTTCTCTTGGTCCTATGTGAGTACAGATTGTAATAGCTCTACTTTAAATGTGAGAACAGAACCACGTAAAAAAACTTTGTTCTTGTGTGTCCCACGCTTGTAGACGCCATTGCTTTGAACTGATATCAGACAGGTTTCAACTTATTTTCTTATTCATTTTGATGTATATATATCTTCAAATCAGAAAGAATATCATCAACCAAAAACAACCCCGATCTTAAATCTCATTACCCCTTCCTTTGATCTCATACAGAAGTTTCAAAAATTAAACTTCCATAATAGAAAATGGGCTAGGGTGAGAAGTCTCTTTGCTGCTAAGAATTTTTTTTGCCGGCTGTGTAATAGAAACGAGCAAAGCACCAAAAGGGTTTCTGCGGTGTACGCGGTGAGTATCAGAAGGAAGAATAAGAGGTGCTTTGTGGCAGTCTCTCAATAATCATCAATATATATAGAGATAATTGCTAAAAGAGTATTAAAAAGTGGGTGAATTGCTAAAAGAGTGTTGAGAATGAGGGTAAAATGTAAAAAGACATATAAAAAGTTAGTTCTCATTTATATTACAAGTTTGTCATTAAAAAAAAAAATTATAAAATTTTTTTTTTCTTTTATTCTCTCCTCCTCTCTCCTCCTCTCTCCTCTTCTCTCCTCCTCTCTCTTCATTTTCTCTAGTTCTTTTTGTTTTGGTTTCGAAACTTTAATGTGCGGCTGGCTTTGCAGATTCCGGCGGCAAGAGTTTTGAATTGGCGAAATAAGGAAGAAGAAGATGGAAGAAGAAGGAAGAAGGAAGAAGAAGGAAGATGAGAAGAGATAGGTTTTTCATTGTAGTTGTTTTGAATTTATTAAAAAAAAATTGAAACCTTGTAAAAATTTATTAGGTTTCCACATGTTTGTAGGTTCCGGCGAACACATTGAAGATTCCGGCGAC
>OVBI01000272.1:0-97171 GCA_900406495.1 Sisymbrium altissimum | reverse complement strand
AATATTTGCTTTAGGATTTAGAATTAATGATATCTATATATTTTTTTATTTTTTTATTTATATTATTACGTGGCAAATTTTGATTAGATATTATTTAAGGGGTGAATATTAAAGATTCACCCCTAAGGGTTAACCTAAGTATTACTCATAATCGACCCTGATGATTATTTTCCTTCCTCAGTACTAAAATTCCGAAGGTTTATAATAATATCGCTGAAAATATCCAAAGGTTTCACTAACACCGATTTGATTAAACTATCCACTAACAACCCCCAGCAAAACAACGTGAAGAAAGTAAAAGGAAACATCGATCCAGACGAGTCCTGAGAGCATTTAAAGTTTTGTTGAAACGAAGAAAGGACTGGTTCCTACAGCAGCAGAATATTGGAGCTTGCAAACATTCCGGGTTCAACTACGTGCAGCTGGAAAACAAATAACAGAACACAAAGGAAAGCTTGAGATGAGATATTCCAACATAATGCAGTAGTAGCAGTACTAGTCATCATATACTACGAAAAAAACCTATAATAATAGTTAATTTTTCTTAATCTGTTTCATGAAAATCATAATAAAGCTTTAGAAGAAAAAAGTTTGCCTGTTTGCCTTTGTTCTTGGCAGCCATGAAGGGCAAAAACGTCATTCCGTCCATTAAAGGTTGGAGAACCTCGGGGATCTCCACACCATCCTCTCGCTCGTAGTTCTCGAGTATGCAGGAAATGGTCCTTTCTGTCGCTGTAAGAATCGAATACAGCATAAGCACACGCTGCTTCGTCTCCTCGTCGCTCTGCATCAAAACCACACAGACAAAACCCGCATTTCATACCAAACATCAGTTTATTTGCCTTCATATTTAAAAAAACCACACAGTTATAAGTCTCTCCCCTTTTCGGTCAACATCATGAAGGCACAGCCTGAAAGAAAGAAAGAGAGTAACGCGAATGGAAATAACCTCATCGCTACTAATTGGAACCGAGTCATGGACCAGATTTCCAATATTAGCACCTGAGTCCAAAACAAAACAACAAAGGAAACTTGAGACGAGATATTCCAACATAATGCAATAGCAGCAGTACTAGCCATCATATACTACAGAAAAAAACTATAATAAAACGTAGTTTTTTTAAATATATTTCATGAAAATCATAATAATATCAATCTAAGCTTTCGAAGAAAAAAGTTTGCCTTTGTTCTTCGCAGCCTTAGAGAGCAAAAACGTCACTCCGTCCATCAAAGGTTGGAGAACCTCGGGGATCTCCACACTATCCTCTCGCTGGTAGTTCTCGAGAATGCAGGAAATGGTCCTTTCTGTCGCTGTAAGAATCGAATACAGCAGATGCACATGCTGCTTCGTCTCCTCGTTGCTCTGCATCAAAACAAAAGACATAAAACGCGCATTTCACTACAACCATCAGTCTAGAGTTTATTTGCCTTTACATTTAGAAAACCAACACAGTTATATAAGTCTCTCTCCTTTTCGGTCACCACCATGAAGACAAAACTTGAAAGTAACAGAGCAATGGAAATGGAACTAACCTCATAGTTATTAATTGGAACCCAGTCATGGACGAGATTTCCAACATTAGCACCTGAGTCCTTAAATAAAAATAGAAAACCACAAAAACCCAAAATGCATATTGAGGAGGCGTTAAGGTGACATAGGTGATGAATAGAAACGAATCAAAGATGACTTGAAGAAGAAATTACCTGAGATCGTTGGAGATGATGATGGATGAAAGAGAAGATGAAGATAGAGAGAGAGAGTGAGAGAGTGAGAAGGGAAAGAGATAAGATTGGAAATATTCGATTGATTATTTGTTTTAGCCAAAAGGAGGCCATACATACTGTTTGCAAGGACTAACAGATTAAACAAAGTACAACCCAACTAAATCACACCAAATGGTCGACCGTTCCAAGAAGTACTAAACCGGAGTTCAATTAAGATACGAAATAAGATAAAATAAGGTAGATGATAGAAGTATAGGCAGAATGCCTATCACAGGTGGTTGCCAAAGTGAATGCTACCTTTCTTGGTATCTACGATACCGAGAAGCTCAAAGAGATCCACTTGGTTTTTCAGTTTTTGACCATGTGGAGCAACCAGCTTTTCACCCCAGACTTTAGTAACATTATTTGCCTGCATATTTTAAAAACCACACACTCATATAAATCTCTCTACTCTTCGGTCCACCACCATGAAGACAAGTCTTGAAAGAAAGAGAGCAACGGAAATGGAACCAACCTCATTACTAATTCGAACCGAGTCATGGATGAGATCTCCAACATAAGCACCTGAGTCCAAATTTACATTATAATGAAAATGCAAAAGCACAAAAACCGAAAGTGCATATTGAAGAGGCCAAAGTAAATGCTACCTTTCTTGGTATCTACAATACCGAGATGTTCAATGAGATCCAATAGGTTTCTCAGCTTCTGACCAGGTGGAGCAACACGCTTTTCACCCCAAACTTTAGTCACAACATTATTTTCCTGCATATTTTAAAAAACCAAACACTTATATAAGTCTCCCTCCTTTTTCGGTCACCACCATGAAGACATACCTTGAAAGAAAGAAAAGAGAGAGAGCGAGGGAAATGGAGCTAACCTCATCGATATTAATCGAAACCGAGTCATGGACGAGATTTAGGAGGTCGCCTAAGTAAATGCTACCTTTCTTGGTATCTACAATACCTAGAAGCTCAACAAGATCCACATGATTTTGCAGCTTCTGATTAGGTGGAGCAACCCGCTTTTCACCCCAGACTTTATTCACCACATTATTAATCTACATATTTAAAAACCCACACACTCATATAAGTCTCTCTCCTTTTCGGTCACCACCATGAAGACACACCTTGAAATATAGAGGGCAACGGAAATGGAACTAACCTCATCTATACTATTTGGAACCGAGTCAGGCATGAGATTTCCAACATTAGCACCTGAGGCCAAAATAGGATTTTAATGTAAGCCGAAAAGCACAAAAATACCACAACGTTTATTGAGGAGGTGGCCAAAGTGAATGCTACCTCTCTTGGTGTCTACAATACCGAGAAGCTCACCGACATCCACATGGTTTTTCAGCTTCTGACCCGGTGGAAACACCCTCTTTTCACCCCAAACTTTAGTAACAACATTATTTGCCTGTATATTTAAGAAGCTACACACTTATATAAATCTCTCTCCTCGTCGGTCACCACCAAGAAGACAAGCCTTGAAAGAAAGAGTAGAGAGCACAAGAAAATGGAGCTAACCTCGTAAAAATCAATTGAAACCGAATCATGGACGAGATTTACAACATTAGCACCTGAGTCCAAAACAGCATTTTAGTGACAGTGCAATAGAACAAAAACCCAAAATGCACATTGAGGAGGTGGCCAAAGTGAATACTACCTTTCTTGGTATCTACAATGCCGAGAAGCTCAAGGAGATCTACATCGGTTTTCAGCTTCTGAACAAGAGGAGCAACCCGCTTTTCACCCCAAACTTTAGTAACCACATTATTTGCCTGCATATTTTTTAAAAAAAACAAACACTTATATAAGTCTCTCTCCTTTTCGGTCACCACCATGAAGACAAACATTGAAAGAAAGAGAGCTACCGAAATGGAACTAACCTCATCGACATTAACTGAATCGAGATTTCCAACATTAGTACCTGATACCAAAGTAGCATTTAAATGTAAATCCAAAAGCACAAAATAAACGCAACGCGTATTGAGGATGCGGCCAAAGTGAATGCTACCTCTCTTGGTATCTACAATATCGAGAAGCTCAACGAGATCCACATGTTTTTTCAGCTTCTGACCAAGTGGAGCAACCCGCTTTTCACCCCAAACTTTAGTCACCACATCATTTTCCTGCAGATTTATAAAACAAGACACTTATACAAGTCAGTCTCTCCTTTTCGGTGCCCACTATGAAGACAAACATTGAAATAAATAGAGCAAAGAAAATGGAGCTAACCTCATCGTTACTAAGTGGAACCGACTCATGGATGACATCTCCCACATTAAAACCTGGGACAGAATAGCATTTTAATGTAAACCCAAAAGCACAATTAAAAAAAAAAAAGCGCGTTGGTGGCCAAAGTGATACCGAGAAGCTCAACGAGATCCACATGGTTTTTTAGCTTCTGATCAGGTGGAGTCACCCGCTTTTCACCCCAAACTTCAGTCAATAGATTATTTGCCTTAATATTTTAAAAAGGCATACACTTATTAAATTTCCCTTATACGTCACCGACAAGTCTTGATTGAAAGTATGTATTCACGGAAATGGAACTAACCTCATCGTTAATAATTGGAACAGAACCGTGGACGAGATTCCCTACAGTCGCCAATTTAGCTTGCAAAGCAGCAAAAGCTTCACGAACTTCCAATTGTTTGATAATCTCTGCTTGCTGAACCTGCTCAGTCGCATCGGCACCAGACTATTGCAGAGAAACAAGAAAAAACTCAGTCGCCAACGTCCATCAAATTTCAGTCAAACTCGAACCATTTTCCATACTTATATAACAGCATCCAACAAGAATTTGAGACTTGCTAGGTAAATTTTTCAGATAATCTCAGGTCCTATGACTTAACAAAATAAACAAAAATTCGAAATAAACTAACTTGTTTGAGATTGTCGACTGCCTTATTCAGCTTGTTGAACTCTCTTTGGAGAGAGTCATATTCAGATTTACCTGTAAAGCAGAGATTAGATACCATGAAGATCAAATTGTAAGGAGATAAAGGATGCGAAGAAAAGGGGATACGTACGCCTACGCCATGCTTTGTCATCAACGACTTCAACGCCAAATCTCCAGCGCTCTGATTCCCGGATTACCTCCGGATTTTTTCGAAATAGATCCAACATCGTGCTCTTGTTGTAATTTTAAGCAGAAATAAAGATAAACTCACAAGTTATGGACTGAAATTTGGAGATGATAAGAATTTGAAGGGACAGAGACGGAAGAATACTTGGAAACTGCGCCTAGGGTTTTTGTGAACTGTGCCTTCTCTGTGATCGTTGCTCGTAGGCTACTGTGATCTATTAATGATATTAAATAGCCCAAATATCCCCAAAACTTTCAGACTTCGTTAAAGATAGGCCTGAGATTTTTCTTCCAAATCCCACCGGAAATACCCAAACTCAAAAAATAAATTTTAAAAGTTTGAACGATTTTTATTTTTGTTAAATCCAAAAAACGGAAACTCAAATAAAATAATCCAAACCATAAATCCTACATAAACATTAAAACCGAAACCTTAATAAATTGACTCATAGTCAATTCGAATCCAAAATTTTATCTATAATTAACATAATATGATACTTCGGATTCATATTTAATTTGGTTTGGTATGTTTAATTATTTTTTCTATTTACCTTTTGAATTTTCATTATATTAGTTACTATTATTTTGAATTTTTTTGAAAATATCCAAATCCGAATCCAAACCCGAAATTAGACTCGATATAAAATTTGAAATCCGATCCAAACCCAATAAACAACTTTAAAAAATTCGAATAATTCTATATGTTAAAACCTAAAAATCCGAATAAATTGGTCCGAATCCAAATAGAGACCCGAAATCTTATGCCTAATTAAATAAAACCTATCATGAGCTTTAATTGGTAACTTATGGGATTAGAATTAAGAAAAAACTATAAAATACAAAAAAAAAAATATATTAAGTAAAAAACAATACCAATTTTATGTAGTTTTTTTTTTTTTGCCAAATGATTATATATAGATAACAACGAACTGAAAAAAAAAATTCCTGAATAAGACGATATAAAAGATTATTTTTCTAACTTTTTTTCTTTTCACTATTGTTATTGTTTTCTAATGGTTTTTCTTTACTTTCAGCAAATTAACAATGTCAGTTTTTGTTTTTTGAGTCTTCTCTTTAACAGTTTATGGGTCCTTATCATTTACTTTTGTACTTTTGAATTATAATAATTTTTTTTTTTGTAAAACTGTTAACAATGTTTGCATTTAGGATCATTAGCAAAGTGGTTCAAAAGCAAGTAGTAGATTATCCACTTGTGTACCCCTTGATCTGAAAACATTGTTAATTTATTTCCCATATATTGTCAAAATGTGTATATTTATATCTTGATTTGGATATCTATTAATTTTGCCTTTCATTGTTTTGGAATTTATTTACTTATAAAGTATTTTGATTTAAATATCTACGATGAATGTGGAATTAATATTTTTTATGGATTAAACATTGCAATATTTATAATTTATAATTTATTGTCAAAACAATATAATTAAAAAACTTAAAAATTTATGATAATTAATAAATAAAATGTTAAAATAATCATTTGAACTCAATATATTACTTATTATGGTGTTCGGTTTTATTTTAATCTGTCAACAATTGTTTAAGTATTTTATATTTTTATTGTATAAATTGTAAAAACCTGAAATCATAAAAATATATTCTTAAACTTTCTAAATATATATGTGTGTATATATTGACTCTTTTGTTATTTTTATTTTATCAAATTAAAAATATCTCGATTTAATTTTAAATTTTTTTATTTTTTGATTTAATAAGTTATATTTTATAAATTATAAATTTCTTAATATTAAGTATGAATTTTTGTGCGAGTTTTTCATTTTTTGTTTGTTTAAATTGTTCAATAATATATTTATTTATATTATTTTGTGTTTATGTTTACCAAATTTTTTTTTATGATTTATAAAAATAATTAATATACTATATTTTTAATTATATTTACCATTTGATTTAACAATTTAATATATATGATTTTATTTTTATTTTTATTTTTAATTAATTAGAAAATGGAATATATTATTTAAAATTGTTTAGAAACTTTTTAAATAATTAAGTTGTTTGGAAATATTCTTAAATGAAGGAATATAGTATTTTTTGAAGATTTTATAACTCAATTCATAATATAACGGAGATTTTGGTTGATTTATAAATATATATATTCTGTGTTAGATTTATAACTCTCATCCATAATATTCAGTTCAGACTTACAAAGTTTGTACTATAACCGATTCATGTCAAATTTTACATTTAGTTTAAATCAAATCATAATATTAGATAGACTGTTCATATTTCCTAGAAAACTTGGAACTAACGCAAATAAGCAATGTACATACGGACAAAACAAAAGAACAAACGAAGAGTTAAGAGGCAGTAAGATTGAAAGAGTTGTGTAGAGCATAAGAGAATACAAATTTGTATATAAGAGTAAAGAGTTGCACAACTATCTTTCTCAATTATACCAATTAATCCCAGAAGTGAGCCAATAACTTCAATGCTATCTCAAAATACTTCATGAGCCATCTCTAAACCAAGTCTACATGATTTCGGAAACACTTAACATGGAAAACAAACACAAAATTTTATAAACCAGGTAAGATATTACATTGATCCGCAACCTACCTTCTTTCAGCAATGGCTTATAATCAGGTGGAGCCTTGTACCTCGGATTCAACTTGAGTATGTTGCTGAGAATGAAATTAATAAGCTACATGTCACTAAAGGGGAAGTGATCATGAAGATGGAATGAAACACATAGATGACACGTCACTTACATCACTAAAGAACACTAGGTTTTGAGAAGGCATCTCAAAGAACACTGAAGAGAAAATGTCAGTACAAAAGTCTGCAGAAGCAACACCACAGAAAAAAAGGCAGAGAAGAATGATTATTACATCAGGAACTCGTAAAAAATAAGGTTTAATCTTGACTTAGGTCTATAAAAGTTTTTGTGTTGCTTTTATATTTTATAGAGCTCTTATAATAATTTGAAAGTTTCAGATTTCGGATGCCCCACTGGTATAAAGTATTAATTAGAACTAGGTTTTTGTTAACTAAGATCGATCATATTCCACCTCTTTAGCTTTTGTTTCGTCTTTAGATGTCGCTTATGTTATAACGGATCATAACCAAGTTTGATTCGACAAATATAATTTCTGACAGGCCAGGGACTTCATACTATTTGGGCCCTTGCCCCATGAGTGTAATACAAAAATCGAAAGGCCTCGCAGGGATAGTTGGGCCAGCTGATTTTTTCTTCTAAAGTACTAAAATTCCATAGGGTTTAAAAATCGCTGAAATAACAATGTCTCTTTTCCCATTTGATTAAAGGGTTAGGTCAAACTATCCACCAACAGTCATCATCAAGATAAAGGTTCCACGAAAATTAACAAAAAGAGGGATCGATAGAGTAGTGTCCCAAGGGTTCAACTACGTGCCTTTGTTCTTGGCAGCCTTGAAGGGCAAAAACACAATTCCGTCCATGAAAGGTTGGAGAACCTCAGGGATCTGCACACCATCCTCTCGCTGGTAGTTCTCGAGAATGCAGGAAACGGTCCTCTCTGTCGCTATAAGATTCGAATGCAGCATATGCACACGCTCCTCCGTCTCCTCCTCGTTGCTCTGCATCAAAACCACACAGAAAAGAATTTACACAAGATCGAACACATTTGCTAATGAAACCGGGGGAAAAACAAAGATATTGTACCTTTTCCTGGCCGAATCTCATCCCAAGTCTTCGCGACACATAGTCTGTAGAGTTGGAAAAGGAAGCCACCTCTTTGTAAGTATCTAACGCAGGAAAATGCAGTTCCAACAGACAAGTCTTGGAAGCTATGTCGTCCAATGCTCCAGAGTTAACAAGAACAATTCGGTAAGGCAGTTTAAGCTGCAGAGAAATTATACACAAATGATTGAAAAGGGAATACGTACGCTTACGCCATGCTTCGTCGAGCATGATAATCTCATCGACCAGTTCCACGCTAGCAAATCTCCTGCGCTGAGATTCTCGAATTATCTCGGGATTTTTGCGGAACAAAACGATATCCAACATTTTGTGCGCCTAGGGATTTTGTGCGGCTTCGTCCAGGAAGAATCTGCGAGGGTTTTTGGGGTCTGTGTGATCGTCGATTTATAGTAACATTAAATAACCCCAATATCCCCAATTTGTTTTCTGAATCATAAAACTCCCCCAAAACTTTCAGATTTGCTTACGCAGAACCCTCCTAATTCCCAAGACGAGCCCACATTCATCCCCACGGTTTGCGCGCGTAAAGACTCTGTACACTCGCGCTTGTGTAGTCTGTATACTCGCGCTTGTAGTTCATACGAAGGAAACAGCAAATAATACGACTATCCTTCAGGAAAGGTGAAAGGCTATTACCTTATTGGGCTCCAGCCCATGATTTTTATACAAAGTTTTCAGAAGATGGGCCGTACAATTGTTTTCTTTGGTTTAGACAAGAATTGAACCATCCTCTCCACTAGGCATGCGCGGTATTCGTTTCGATTTTGGGTATTGGATAGATGAGTTTTGGATCCAACAGGTATCTAATAGAATTTCGGTTTGATTTCGGTTTAGTTTTTTTCAATTTTGGACCAGTTCAGTTTTCAATTTTGAGTAGTCAATGGGTATTTGAAACTTTTGGTTACTATTCCGTTCTGATTTATTTCGGATATTTACAACCCAAAATACTAAAAATATATTAAAAAATCCAAAATTATTTACGTATATCTAATAAAAATTTTAAAAATATATCTAAACTATTGAAATATATCGAAAATTTTAAATTTTTTTTTAAAAAATATATAATTGAAATACCTAAAATATATTTATAATATCCAAAAATACATAATAATTCAATATATTCGATCGAATTATCCGGATATCGGTTTGGTTGAGGTGTTACCCGATATCCACAGGTATCAATGTTCATGATCCATCGGATATTTTGAGTAGAATCGGATCTGATCTGAATTTGCTTTTTGTTTGGTTTCGGTTCTAGGCTTTTTACCCAGACTTATCTCAAACAACAAAACTAAATAAAATAGAATTTTTTTTTTCTGACCAAAACAAAGACATTCATCCTTACAAAGTCATTGAACAACAATTCAAGCAGTTATGAAGATGTAAAAAAAGTACTAAAATAGAAAGAGGCATAAAATATCTAATAACACGCCAGAGAATGGGTTGGAATATTAAGTTTTATGCGGTTGAAATTAAACGTAACACCAATAATATAAACAATCCGCAATAAATCACAACATAAATTATATATATTCCAGTCTTGAGAAAACTTTTATAGAACCCGAATAAGCATTTAATAATCTTCTTCAAAATAAACATTATAATAAGCCAATGGAGCAGTACCCCAACAGAAACATCGACATGTATGATCTCAGAAAACTCAGCTCGCAGAAGCTTGATGTGTTAACAGATCGAAAACTGCATCAAAGTTACATTTAAGAGAACTACAAACAGGAGAGGACCAAAAGATAGGTGTTACAGGTAAGTGATCCAGAACCAAAACCACAGGCTGAAAACCTGGGTATCCAAAACAGATAGCCAATAACGAACTTAATAATAAGTGAAGGGAAATTCTGATTGAAAATATGGTTATTGTGAGATTTCCAAATACGCTATAAGATCGAAAAAGAAAGTAGCTGATACTCACGAGACATTGATCCATCATAACATAGTAATTCATAGACATTTATGTCAAGATCCTCTGAAGGTAACATTAAACAGGAGAAAAGAAGACTCCTCCTCCTCCCACGACATGCAAGATACCATGCAACTAAAAGTATATGATTAATTGTTTCACCAGCCAAAGCACACCACTTATATATAGGATCTAACACCACACCGCATGTGCGTAATTTGGTGGCAGTGGCAAAAGTTTTTTGGAAAATAAACGCCATAGAAAATAACGTAGTTTGGGTTGATTTAGAGTGTTTTTAATTAATTAATTTTTCTGTTTTAATTTATAAATTAGGTTTTTATATTTCCTATTTTATGTTAGAGTGTTTTCCTTTTATCATTAGAATTTTGATTAAGTTGTATGAAAATCTATATAGGGGTCTATTGATTAGTAAGAAAAGAGCTTCCAAGAATTAACCTTAATTTCTAAGAGAGACTAGGGTTAAGAGAAATGTTAAGCCTAAATTTTTTAATATAATTTGTATGTGAACAAATGTTCATATCAAGACGGAGCGGTGGCGATAGTTTGGTCAGGACCAGGAAGATCATCATCTGAGGCCATCATCAAAATCACCATCATCGTCTTCTACACAGAGTGGGCAAAAAAAATTCTCATAAGAGAGGAAGCCACAATGTTGACAGAAATGTCATAGACATTCATATTTGAAAAAAAATGACTGATTTGTTAGAAATAAAGAGAAATATATAGAATTTAACTAATAAATAAAGGTACATCCATAAAAGTTTAAAAATAAAATCAAGATAACTGAATTGGAGATCGTAGATTTTTTTTTTTTTTTTGTTACTATCACCATAAAATTTGGATCATAAATGGGTAGGAGGGATATAATTCCCGAAAAGGTACCCTACCAATGGATTTCGATCCACATGGAAAAAGATAGTACCTCGTGCTATAACACCTTTAGCAAGAAAATCGGCACATTACTGATACGAGAAATAAAAATAAAGCCAAAGTTTATAAAAAGAACTAAAAGAGACATAAAACTTTCAATCTCTATCCTGAAAGCTAGTCAATTCTCCGATTCTTCAATCTTCTTCACCAAATTAGAACAATCCTACAGTGATTCACCCAAAAAAAAAAAAGAAAAAAAAAAGATAGAAAAAAAATTTATTGATAAATATCATCGAAAATCGTTCTAAAATAGTTAGCAAAAAAAAATCGTTCTAAAAGAGAAATTTGAATAAAATAAAATATTTATTTTGTCATTTTTGGTTTGAAATATATTATTTATATTTCATCTTCTTTAGGATTCATTCTGTTCGTCAATGTAAACCAATACATCCACATATTTCCTTTTCATAATTTTCACAAATAGAGTGTAACCAGTATGCGACTTCTGAAAACCAAATTCTAGCAAGGTATAATTGAATTTCAGGAAGCATTAATATGATAATTGCTTTAGGCCATTAATCGAGTTCTCAGTTTACAAAAGTTAAGGGAATGTGATGTTTGAAGTTTTTTTTGAGTTCTTGAAATAGATAAAATAACGCAAGTTTCAAAACAGAGCAGCGAACAAAAAGATGCAAAGCGAGTCTAGGAAATATAAGACGTCTAAAAAGACATAATAAAGAGCTGAAAATCACAAAATTAAGCAGCCTGTTGTCCAGCAAGCCTCTTCCTGGCTTCCTCAATGATGGTCAGCTTAATACCTCTACCCTTAGGAAGAGATACCCACGGCTTTGTTCCTTTGCCTAGCGTGAACACATTGCCCAACCTTGTTGCGAACTCATGTCCTGTTGAGTCTTGGATGTGGATTGTCTCAAAGCTTCCCTTATGCTTCTCACGGTTTTTAATCACACCAACACGCCCTCTATTTCTTCCTCCAGTCACCATCACAACATTGCCGACATCAAACTTGATGAACTCTACAATCTTGTTCTCCTCCAGATCAAGCTTGATGGTGTCATTAGGCTTGATGAGCGGGTCAGGGTAACGAATGGTGCGACCATCGTATGTGTTCAGGTAAGGAATACCCTTCTGTCCGAACTGAATAGAACGGACCTTGCAAAGCTTAAACTGTAAAGAGAGAGAAGAAACAAATCTTGTTGGTACACACACATGTCAAGCATTACTCTAAAGACAATTACTAAACGATGACAAGAGGTGATTCAAACCTTTGCTTCCTCATCCTTGATGGAGTGAAGACGGAAACGTCCCTTGGTATCATAGAGAAGACGGAAGTTCTCGTTTGTCTTAGGGATAGACACAACATCCATGAAACCAGCAGGGTAGGTCTTGTCAGTCCTCACTTTGCCATCGACCTGGATATGCCTTTGCATCAAGATGGAGATGACTTCACGGTAGGTAAGAGCATACTTCAACCTGTTCCTGATGATAAGGACGAGGGGAAGGCACTCCCTCGACTTATGTGGTCCAGAAGATGGCTTGGGGGCCTATGAGGAACCAATATGAGCTTTGTCATTCACACATAAACAAAGGGAAAGCATACATACTGAATAATAAACTGAGCCAAGAAAGAGAGCAGAAGACATACAAATGCACCACCAAGTTTGTCAAGCATCCAATGCTTAGGGGCATTGAGCCTCTTCAAATGCTTCTTTAAACCTCTCGCCTGTATAATAACCAAACGAACAAAACATATATGTTAAGAGCGATACAAATGACATTTCCAGTGCTAAAGATTGAATCACGACCTAGAGCAGCTACCACATCTGAGATCTAAGTAGGACAGATCTAAGGACAATCACCATGATGTAGGTTTGGGTAAATAGTGTCCACAGATTATAGAATCAATTCAATTACGCTGAAGCTAAGCAACCATTATCTAAGTCACTAACACAAACCCCCCAGAATCGAATTATGTACCCATCTAGATGAAACCAATCACTAAGAGAACAATAAAGAGAGAGACAATTAGAGATAGAGAGGACGACGAACCATGTTTGGAGATTGTAAGCGTAGCTCCGATCCAGACGACTTCTCTCGTTCAGCTACGAACGACTGGTGAAGTTTGTGAGAGGAAACGAGTAAAACCCTAATTGGATTTAAATACCCTCTTCCATCTACCCTTTACTCAGTGTTAGGGTATTTTGGGCCCCTAAAGTTTCGGCCCATTTATCTATTTGTTTTATTATGGTTTTCCTATTAATGGACTTAGTGAATGATGTTTCGTTTTTGTTCGGCCTTTTTTATTTCATGGAAGAACACAATTTTCAAAATATAATACATTTACACAATTATTAGCCTAGACTGGTCGTTACTTAGTATTAAATTTTAAATGAAGAAATAGATAAAATCTTCATACGTAAAATATTTTGAAAAAATGTTAATTGTAGTTTTTTTTTTAATATCCCAAAGCTTATATACAAGTTAAAAAATTATTTATTCAGTTTTATCTTCACATTCTTAATTTTAACATTTAATTATGTAGTTTTTTTAAAAATGCTGATTAATCATCGGTTTTATATGTAAACATATATTATACACTAGGTTTGGCTTGTAGCTTACCTTCCTGCTTATGCCGTTATGCGATGGAACATCAGGTTGTTTCCATCGATATCACCAATCTTTAGAGACTACATACAGTACACGTACACTAGTAACTTGTGATTGAAAACTTACGTACTGCCACTGGTTATCAATACCATCATGGACTCAAGTACAGTAGGCTTTACATGGTTGAGATTAATTCAATGTCATAGTTGCATGTATTGGACGGTCAGCTGCTTTTGCCTAACTCATCTTCTCCTTAATCATAGGAAATTCGGAACTCTGCAACCCCAACATTCTCTCAGTCAATATGTTCACAAATTATTCGTAGGGCACGATTAATATATGCTGGGAGATAGACTGAGGTCGATAATCTAGATATCTCATATATCTGGACTGGAATCACAAACCAATATTAATCAAAATATAGGAAAGATCATGCATATTATAAACATTTGTGCATATATAATTTACATTTATATATCTCTTTAAAATTTGAAAAACTTAAGTTCATTTATATATCTACTACATAAATGAATTTATTTAATTCCGGTTAAATGTAATATAATCATCTTATATAATTAGCTGTTTTTGACAGCGATAAACCTAACCAACTAACAGAGAGTTTAAAATTTTATATATATAATTGGTAAAAAAACAAAAAGGAGAATGTGCTAAAAAAAAATGGAAATGAAACCATGAATTTGGTTGAGGTGGCGTTAGGATCATGACCCAGAATTATAGATGTGTTTTTGTTTGTTAGAGAATGAAAAAGCGTGAAAATATTTGAAAAATAACCTTTCTCCGTATACTATAAAAACACCTGCGTGTAGAAGTAACACCAATGGTGAAGCTTCTAAAATAAGGTTTTAATTTATCAGATAATAATATTTTAGTGTAATATAATTATATAATTAATTGTTTTTAAAACAAAAGAAAATGAACCAATGAATAAGTGACACATTGCATTAGAATCTCTAGTAAAAGTTCTAAAAGCTTTTCTTTTAGAACTCTTTCTAAAACTTTTCTCTTTTTTCATTATTTTTTTTATTTTCTTTTAATTGTAGGAACCCCATACAAACCTCCCATTGGAGAAGCCTCTATAAATCACTAGTCTCTTGTATGTTTTCTTGACCCACAACTCCAACAACAAAAGTTCCAAAAAAAAACTCCTATAACAAATGAAAATAGAAGCAAAGAGAATGGTGTACAATAAGCAGAGAAGTATGTTAAAGGTGTTGATGATGCTGATATTGATGATGATGACGGGAACCCAAACCCAGGCCCAGCTGAGAAGTGACTTCTACTCGGAGAGCTGTCCTTCAGTGTTCCTTGTGGTGAGACGGGTGGTGCACCGGGCAGTGGCCAGAGAGCGCCGCATGGGTGCTTCTCTCCTCCGTTTGTTCTTCCATGATTGTTTCGTTAATGTACGTCTTCTTTCTCTTTGAGTATTAAAAAAAATGAAGCACGATTGGCATGTTCCCATGAATTACTCCAACAATGTCAAATTTACAAAATGCTGATGAAAATTTGGTCTAAAATGGTGTTACGTACAGGGGTGTGACGGATCCATATTGTTGGACGACACTTCCTCTTTTAAGGGAGAGAAAACCGCAGGACCCAACAATAACTCTGCCAGGGGATTTGAAGTGATCGACAAAATCAAGTCGAAGGTTGAGAGACTCTGCCCAGGCGTCGTCTCATGTGCAGACATTCTCGCCATCACTGCGCGTGACTCCGTCCTCCTAGTCAGCACATCTGCCTTTACTTTATCTCATATATAGATGCACTTAATCGTTCATAAATTCTAATGAATTTTTTTAATATATTTTTAGATAATTAGATAGTAATACTTATTTTAATCATTCATAATGTGATACTGACAAGTTATAGTTTTTACAATGATATAATATTATTAGTTCAATAAAATTCAATTATATAATTAAATTTCAGTTTTTGTAAAAAAAAATGAACAGAAATAAGTCTTTTAAAAGCCTTTCATGAGTTTCTTAAATGAGAATTTTCTTTTTCTACTCTTTTTTTTACATTGTGAATTAAGAGATTTTCAATAGAAATGCTTTTACAAAAAACTTTTTAGAAAAACGAGATAAGAGTCATTACTGGTGAACATTATTGTGACAAACTTTTTAGAGAATAAACTATCCATCCTTACTTCAGAGGTGAACATTATTGGGACAAATGTTTTTAAGACAAAGAGATGTATGGCTTCGGCTTCAGCCCAAACCTCGATTTTAGAAATGTCGATCTTCATCAGTGTTGTTAATACTTCTTATTTTATACTAAACAGCTAGGTGGACCCAAGTGGACGGTGAAGCTTGGAAGACGAGACTCTACAAAGGCGAGCTTCTCGGCTGCCAATTCAGGCGTCATCCCTTCTTCAGTCAATACACTCAACAACCTCATCAACATTTTCAAAGTTCAAGGTTTGTCCCCACGTGACATGGTCGCCCTTTCCGGTGCTCACACCATTGGACAAGCCAGGTGCGTCAACTTTAGGAATCGTATCTACAACGATACCAACATCAACCTTGCTTTCGCGTTATCTAGACGGAGGGACTGCCCTGCTACCTCTAACTCTGGCGACGACAAAGAAGCTAGTCTTGACGTCGGCTCTCCTAGATGGTTCGACCACAGCTTTTATAATCAGCTTCTCGACCAAAAGGGTCTCCTCACGTCAGACCAGGTTCTCTATAATGGTGGTCCCACCGACTCGCTCGTCATAGCTTATAGCCGCAGTATGAAAGCATTCTACCGCGACTTTGTAAGGGCTATGATTAAGATGGGTAATATCAAACCTCTTACAGGATGCAAGGGTCAGATTCGCAGAAACTGTCGCAGACTCAATTGAGTCTCTGGCTATAAGAAGCCCGTTAAGCTCAATCATCTATATACTAGAACCGCTTTTGTCAAAAACTGTTTTCTTTTTATGTGTCTTCTTTATCAATTGTTTAATATACACATCTTCATTATAAAATAAACATAAACATATGCCAAAAGAGTGCTGAATAAAGTTGGTGGCTATGCAATTTTCATTTACGTTCCCATTTCTTCTCACTTTGGCTCTATAAAAATCATTAGATGCATGGTTTATCTACGATATGCATGGATTATGTAATATGTGATTTTCTCTTGTTTGATTAATATGTGATTTTCCGAGAAACAAAGCTCTCACACATTATAAAAATCTCTGTATATCAATGCGACCTACGTTCCTTCGCAAACCCTCTTTCTTTGGTGGAAAGTAAAAACTAAGAGGAGTGTTAGGGTTAAAGCAAAACTCACAGACTCATGTCACAAAACGTATCCACCTCCGTTGTTCAATCAGCAAGGAGATTGGCACAAGGGGCAGACTTTCTTGTGAGATGTGAGAAACCACTTGTCTAAACATGCTTTGTGAAACTTGTATTTGCATGTCACGCAAGCACGCCTAGGAAGGCTGTGATTCACTGTGTGGATCACACTGTAACATATCGGGCAGTCCTCTACTCCTTCAAATTCCTTGTCTGAGTTCCGCTTCCATATTCTTATCGCCTCCGCCAGAGCCCCGTTCTGCTTCCATTCACCACATTAAAATATATAAAAAATTCAGCCAAAACGATGCACTAAATTTATCATATCTTGTTCTACATTTTTCGTGAATCTACCAACTTTTGCTCACACAGTATTATTGGTCAACATGATGGAACTGGATATCATGCAGGATAATTAAGATCCATGACTCATACAGTACAGTACCTGATTACGAACAAACATCAGCATAGACATCAACCACTTCCTCTGCTTTGCGTCGCTTATTCCAATACTTTTTGTGCAATTGACATCCACAGGCCTGAGTGGGTAAGAAACTGGAAGACGGATCACGAGATCCATCCCGGTTTCATCCTTTGTATATGTAGCAACCACTTCATTAGCGGATTTACTTATGCTGACTGAAAAGCTCTCATCATTAAAGTCTGCCTTCTTTATCTGCGGATCACATAAACAATGAACGGAATATTTGCCAATGCATTAGTGGATCTTCACTGCAACTCTGAGAGATAAGAAAAGGTCTTATTGCACATACCTGAGACAGTTCGTTCTTGATTAAAGAAGGGCTGCACCACGATCTTGTAAATGCTTCAATCAAAGATGATGCTGATCGATCACGCATTTCGCTAAACCATTCTCTAACATAAGCTGGAAGGACACGTAGCATCAGACCATATATCGCCCCAGCAAGCGAAGCCATTTTTCCGGTTTCAATAGGCCAAAGTGACTCAACGGTTGATAGGGACGAACCCGTCGTAATCGCACGGGTTGCTGCAGATGCTACTACAGATAAATCAGACGGAATATCCCCATCTTTTTTCTTCAAGCTCTGTGCCATGTATAGTTCTAAAGGAATATGCTGGAAAAGACTATCTAATATCAAAGTATTTGCAGTTCTCTCAATATACTGCACCAATCTCTCTCGTCCTTGTGTCAGTGAAGGTAAAGAGTTAACATGCGAGAGCAACAAAGACCATGCCAGGAATGTTTGCACCTGCTAGAAGTGGTTGTTAGCGTAAATGATTTCGCCGAAGAGGGACAATAAACAAAAGAAAGCTTTTGAAAGTAAATTTTACCCTTTCTGGCGCAGTAAAATCCGTTTCAAGAAGTTCATAATTTAACTTCTCAACCATACAAGATATTTCATCCCTTAGCCGTAGCTTTTCTTCAGATGGCAAGCCAACGTTGCTGGAGTCCTGATCACTGAGAGACTCATCACTGGGTGACGCATTCCCATCAGCGACTATGGCCAGCCTGGAAATAGGTTCGGTAGACAAAACAATGTATGCAGCACGTTGCAAAGAAGGGATTGGTTTGGAAGAGAACATAATTGCATACAAAGAGCTTATGGCTCCCTTACTTAGCCCCCAAAATTCCACTGCTCTGACAGCTCTATCTCTTGCACGTGGAGAAGAGTAAACTACAAGCTGAGCCACCAACTCCCAGAATGGCAAATGATCAACTCGAAATGAAGCAACAAGGGATGCTGCCTCTGGGGAATATGAAGCAGCAATAGACTCAGCAAGACCGGTGCAGAAGAAAAGACGCAGAACACCTTCAAGGATCCGATCTTTAACCGGATCCCATATTTCATCTGCCAAGGAATTTAAACTGTCTACATCTTCAACCGATTTATGTTTTATTAATGCATTAAGCAAGGAAAATGCTGACAGAGCATTCCTAGCACTGTCGAAAGAAGGATCCGATATAGAAACAATATGCCCAAGTCCCTCAAGAGTATCAATCTCCTTCTCCACGGAAGAAACACCACTAATGAAGTCACTGACGTTCTCAGAAGTTTCTTCCATCACAACTACAGCGGACTGAATCAGTCGCTTCAAATTAGAAAAGACAAATTCCCAATCTTCCTCGTTAAAATCGTTTCCACAGTAGCTAATTGCAACCGCTATTAGTCTTGCCAGCAGAATTTGTACAGAAGGAAGTTGGGTAACTACGTGTGATACACCAGGAACTTGCCTTTGTTTGCGAAACAAGTCAAGCAGAAGTGTTCTCTCTTCATTGCTCGCATGCCTCTGTAGTGCCTTAGCTTCTTCAGCCTTTTCGCTAACGGGATAACAAGAGATAACAAGCTGAAACCAATCCTGCATATCTGATACACACAACGAAAGAATAATCAGCTAGGCATGCAAAGCAAAAGCGAAAGAAACCAACCCTGCATGTCTTAAATTGCTTCCTAGACTGTCCATCTAATGCCAACTATGACCACTTGTCATGTCCCTAAACCCTAATGTAGAAACCTGACAAGTGGGGCCTCAGAAATATCATTAAGTCGATCTTGTTTCATAAGTAAATATACTTGCTCTACATCCACCCCCAGCCTAATTCTTTACTTAAGTCTTAACAACGTACAGAAAATCACAATGAGATCGCTAGCCATGACCAAAAAAAATTCATGAAAATTTAATGGGCCCTCACCTTCCCCACTTTGCCAGAGGACCAGAGGAGGAAACGACAGAGACCTCTCCAGCCAACCTCTAAGAAAAATTTCCAGTGGCAACACAGTATCTTCACCGGAACCACCAGACTTGATTTTTGTACGTAATGGTGAAATTATAATGCTCGTAATGAAAGGAATGATTCTCAAACAGTTTTTGCTTGTCTCTTCTCCTATGAACAGTTTATCTGTGAGCATTTTGAAAGCAGCCGAGGCTTCTTCTTCTCTCCAAAGGTCCTCCTTAAACAAAGTGAAAACAAATGACACTAGAGCCCTCAAAAAAGGTTCTTCGACGTCCTCTATGTGATTGTTCAATTCAACCCACATGTTCCCGTAGCTTTCTCTCTCATCCTCTCCATGCACAAGGGCTCCATTGAGTAGAATGTCAAAAATGGAGTTTAGTAAACCCGCACTCGCTGGTTCACTCTTACAAAATGAGACGAGTGCTGGCAGGAAAGAAGTTTGAACACTACCCCCTGGCCACTCCCACGTGCAGAGTATTTCTGCGGAAAGCCAAGCTCGAGGAGAGAACCCATTTTCTTTGTCGCCACCAAGAAATCGGTGAATGCCCATTTTCATGATGAGGTTGTCAATGAAAGAAACAAATCTTTGACTCTTGGATGTCCTCAATTCGCACAAATGAGCAGGCATATCATGCGTATTAATACTAGCTAACGAGCTGGGGCTGATCCACATAGGCCATATATCACTCTCACGCAGGAGCAGCCCACAGATATTTTCTTCATCAGTTTGATCTAATGAAAGATATTCCAACACCTCGGGGATCCATGAAGCACACAGTAACGTAAGTTGACAAGGTTGCAGGTCAGCCTCAAGTTGGACGACTGACCTTATGGACTGAGCCAGAATCTTTGCAGTACTCTTCCTGACATCATAGTCTATAGATTTCCAGAACTGATTATTCATCTTAGAGCAAACGGCATGAACAAAACCACACACAAGATTCCGATCCTTTCTCTTCTCGTTAAACTCATATAAAGTATTGTCCATTACTGATGATATTCTACCCTCCAAGTCAATGATAAAGATAGAAGACAACATAGTTGATAGTAGAGTGGCATCCTGATTCAGAGCCTGTAAACTGAATAAACTACCATCAATAACTTCTGCTGCAAACTTAGCTACCGCGATCACATCGACAGAACTACTCAAATCAAACTCTATATCAACAGCCTCAAGGATAAGCGAGGAACATGTATCATTGACTGAACATACTGGTGATTGTTTGATAAAAGATAGCAGATTTTCGAGGATTCCTCTATATATCAAGACCAACGAGCTTCTAGACACAAAAGAAATACTGCTGTCTTCCGTTGAACCACCCAGAACTGAACTGTAGACACAGAAATATAGAATAAGAAGTTAAGAACTGAGAGCAAGCAAACAACCAGTCTCAAAGACTTGGCTGAGAAATTTAATTGCAAAATCTTGTATTCAACTGTGAGCTTGAATTAAAATAATATGAATATTAGCTTTGTTTCATACTGTTTTATAGATATATTGACTAACTTACCACAGGAACTGAGCAGCAGAGGTTGTAGTCATTGGGGAGGAACGGACAAGACTTATAGCAGTTGATTCTATGAGTCTATGATGCCAATGGTCTGGCCTAGAGCCTCTTTTTTTATTCAACTCCATCCCAGACCTTCTTTTTGTAATTTCATCCCTTGCCTTATCGAAAAGCATTACCATAGAAGCCAGGTTATTGAATCCCTGATGCTGTTGATTAAATACATAAGATATTACATCACTCCACTGCTGAGTGAAACATTCATCGTCAAGTAATGAAAGCAAGAGATCTTGTTTAGCTGCAGTCGAAGAGTCATATCCATCCATACACCAAGGAATAAAGATATCTTGGAAAACTTTAGTAAACTTTTCTGGGCTCATATCCCTCCCTTCTCCAACAGACAGGGCAGAAGTTTCTATATCACCAATAAGTGTTGGAACTATCTTTCTCGGTCCAAACATTGATACAGAAACTGACAAAAGCTTCAAACCATCTATCGATTCCTGAAAACAGAAATACAACCACACGAGTTAATCAAGTAACAACATCATATGGCTTACGATGACATAATACGGGCAAACAGCATGGACAATAACTTACAGATGATTTTATCCACGGGAAAGCCTTGGACAGCAGTGGCCCCATAAATTGATCCAAAGGCCAACTCTCACCTTCCAGAACTGAGTATTGATCCATCAACAAGAGAAAATCAATCATTTTTCTCATGCTGCCCGTAACTGTCTCTAAATCTCCCTGCTGAACCATATTCAAGAAGCTCTCTTGAACAGATTTAAAGAAAAAAGTCAGCAGGTTCTGTTCGATAACATTAATTCCAGAAAGAATCTCTAAGATGCATCTCCCTAGCTCTTGCAGAAACCTAACTGAACTACTCATGCTCAGAGTTTCAGCTGACTTCCTCTGAATAGGTGGAATGCTCCCCTTGGATAGTTCAAAGAAGTTTGCCCATAGAATCTTCACAAGGACTCTATCAATTACAGAAACTTGGAGATCGTGAATGGAATTGGGACCATCGCAATACCTTGAAGCATTACGTAACACCCAAAGGAAACATTCAGTGGTTGCACGAAGAAGTGATAATTGATCCGCGCTTGAAGAATCACACATACTCCTCCCAGCCAGTAAGTTATTGAAGAAATTCACAAAGAACTTATCAGCTTCTACAGATTGGGTTGGCATAACTTCCAGGAACAATATCAAAGCAGGGTAAGAAACCCGTGGGGATCCAAAGCACCCGTTCCTAAGAAACTGCCATAAGTGATTTAGAACAGATTTATGAACATTTAAGTAGACCCAACTCTGAGGAAATTTTCTAGCGAACAGCAAGAAAGCCTCCCACATTGATGAGTGACAAATTGGATTATTTTCTCGAAAAACACCAAGCAGAGCTGGTGCAAGGCATCTAATGTCGCCTTCATTAAAGACTTCAGGAACATTTTTAATGAAGCTGCTCAACAACGAATAAGTCGCTGACCGGATACTAGGGCTTTCAGATTTTAGAAAGTTCAGAAAGCATTTATGGAAAGAGAACAACTTCTCAGCTGAGGAGGTTGCTACTCTCCTAGCCTTTGAGGCAAGTTTCGATTCGGCATTGATATTTGCAGAGCCAGCTTTATCGGGTTCGTGGAGCAAAATATCTAGAAGTGTAGCCAACGCCACCAGAGATGAAGATATCATCTGAAAAAAACGCAAAATAAGACATCGGAAAAGAAAAGCCAAAGAAGGAAAGTTGCACCTTAATGTACAGATTCACTCAGATGAAGTACCTGCTGGTACATTTCTTCTAATTCATCCGAAGCAAGTGCTTTATCAGATAAATTTTGAGGTGTAAGTTTGAGATTTTCCTCCAGATAAGTAAAAATTTCGGCTGAACACAGATTCAAGGCGTCCAATCTCTTCTCCTGGGCAGGGAAAGCTGCCTGTTTAAACATAAGACAGCTAAATGAAAATCTGAAAAAATGAATGATATAACAAAGTGCAAGGTGACCAGAACTAATAAAGCCACTGGTCTAATAAGACCACAAGAGAGTTTATAATAAAAAGTGTGGCATCAAAAAAAAGAACCTTCACAAAGAAAAATGAATTTAGAAACAAGGTGCCAACCTGCAAAGACGACTTCGCTGCTTGAGACACTTCCGAAACCAAATCAAACTGTGAAAACCACCAGGGCCCCATTATAGACTTAAGATGAGGCGCTAAATCTCTCCTGTGTAACATGTAATAAAATACGAATTAATGCAGAATAACAATAATCGAGGGAAAGCATAAAAGAGAAGTATTGCATGCATAGTAAGACATTATAGTCAAGCTTCAGCAGCACTGAGCAACAAAAGATTCATTCCAAAAAGGCTATTAATGTATTCCTTCAATATCGATGCCATGAAATCCTCAAAGCTAAATCATATCACTCACGACATAAGACTACCTGACATCGAAGTTTATGATACTAAAAGAAAAACTAAATGAGACAACGGAATGACGGCAAGAAAAAGGGAATGCATTAGAAAATTGAGAGTCAAAGTACCAACCCGACACCAGTGACAACATTAGTCATGACCTCATGCGTAGCTCGCCGAACATCTCTACTGTAGTCCAGTATCAACTTCTTGTACTCAAATGTCTGGACAAGTAAGAGAAAGAAAAAAAAAGAGTCAATGCACAATTGCACTGCAACGTGAGGAAGACAGTGATCAACATGCTGCAAAGCAAAGACTAATTTGGGTCAATTGGATCAGCGTGAGTGGATATCCTCAACCCTGATATACGATAATGCATATCTCCAACATCAAATTCAATACAAATTCTGACGCTAAGGCCTTCGTTCATGTTAAACAAAAACACGCCCCTAGTATCTTGATAAAGAAACATACCCATTGTGGGATTAACGGCAAAAGTTCTTTCCCTTTCTTCTGCTTAACCAGTTCTGACAAGGAAGTAAGAGCTTTAATCTGTTGAAACAAACAAATCACAATCAAGAAAACTCAGAAGAAGAGGTAACTTTACCCTGATGGAATAACCAGAGAGGCGTTTTACCTTTGTTGTAGGGTCCTTTCTCGAAAGACGTTGCAAGTGTTGGGCCATCTCACTATCCAAATCCTACAATCCATCCACAAAGATGAGAGACTGGCAAACAAGTAGGCAGAATCAAACAAAGAGGCACAAACATACCACGAAGGGAGCAGAGTCTTCGTTTGATATAGAAGTCTCGAATCTAGAGCTGCCGACATAGCCGCCAAAACCTACGGCGGCGGCTGCAGAGCCAGACGGCAACAGAGAAGCTGCCAAGCTGCTCAGAAAGCTCAATTCAGTTAGCGAAACAAGGAAGAAGCATATACTCGGAAAGATAAGATAACATTAAAACTGGGAGGAGAGATTGAAGGATAATTATCACCTGCTGCTGGAAGGACGAGCCTTGCTCCTTGCAGCATCTCCTTTTGGTCTACCCATCTCGTTCTACTCTAGACGGAAAGAAAAAGTCTTCGCCTTCAGAGGAATAGAAGGAGAAGAGGGGTGTGATCGGTCTAGCAAAGGAGCAAGTAGATGGAAGTCAAGGGTCGGAGGGGGAAGGCGGTGGCGGTTCGATCGTCGCCGTCACAGGAAGAGGCAAAGAGAGTTTGTCGGGGTCGAGGATTGGTATTGGATTCGCTGAGTTAGGCCCAATTCTTGTCGGCCCAACTTATACTTTTAAACATTTTTAAAAAGGAAAATTGGAATGGGTCGGTTTTGTACAAATCAACAAAAATCCCCCCCCCCCATATTCTAGTTTCTTACTGATAAGACCCCATATTTTCCAAATTACATAATATGGTACCGAAGTAATGTTATCCCGTTGTCACTCTTTCTGTCATAATATCATCATTTTGTACGATATTCCACCATGTTTAAAGTATAAACAAACATATAGCATTGGTATCTTTAATCATTAGAAAATAATATATGATCAACAATAGTTACACAATATATTAAAGTTTTAAAAATTAAAATTGACTGAAAAAATATAAACCAATATAGGTTATTTAATAAATTTTATAGAACAAAAATAATTAATATTTATATCATGTTTCTAAATTCTAAAGTTATGGTATAAAAGAATTCGTGATTATCGTTTGAATTCTTTTATAAATGTTCCTTTAAAAATAAAATAGAGAAAAGTTGGATAATTTTTTTTTTAAGTAGTATATAGAGAAAAAAAATTCATATCTAATTGTTTATTGAAAAAAACTTTCAAGTAATAAATAGAAACAAACAAGAAAGCAATCTAAATTCTATATTACTTATATTTTTTATAATTTATATATTTTGGCTTATTTTTATAATGTATAGTGGATAAAACATTTTAACTTTCCAAATAATTGTGGGTTTCATAGCGTTGCATGTATTCCAGTATATGTTATAATCTTGTTATAGCATGAAGTTTTTTGGTGCCGTCGCATACTCGCATGTATTCAGCATGTGAGTAATGTATGTACGATGTGTCAGTAGTTTATACATATATGTACGGTTGGTGTGGTAGTATATATCTCAGTATATGTAAACCGATATCGGTACGCATTAACAACATCTAAATAGAAGTAGTAAAAAAAGAAATGAGATACTATATACAGATGTACATGTTCCAGTGAAGCTTCCGAAAGAAGTATAATCATCCAATATCGAAGGGTCAAATAAAAATTCTGTGATGGCCATAATCTTCTCCTTTGTTGATAAGGTTTAGTGATGTACCAACTCCAAGCAGTCTTCTTCAAACCAAACATGTCTAAATCCTTGTCGCCGAAATCACTTGAAAGTGTTAAAAAACCTAGTGCTCCGATCGGCTTGTAAAGGTGATGCTGCTTTTGGCGACTTTGCAAACCCTTAGTTAAGATGTTTACTTTGTGCATCACGGATTTGTTATATATGTTTTTCTATTCTTAATCTGGCATTAAAGATTAGATAGATTTCGGACGCAAGAAAATTGTTTACAAGTTGGAGCCATTCTTTCTTCGGTCGCTTTTGGATTATTGGCACACGTCTTTTAATATTTTTCTCTTACGCAGTCACATATTACTATATCAGCAGCCTTGCACTATTGTTATACAGAAGTTTTGTTATAAGTAGCATTATTGTCATATAGTTTGGTGATATCAAAATATTAATTAGATACATATAAAAAAAAGTTTGATAATGAACATTGAATAATGTTTTTACTATATGATGGGAATTATTTGTTATATTTGACCTTAAAATGACTGAAGAGGTAGAGGTAGGCTTATAGGGTTGTATTGACAAGTCGTGATTTGATAACGTGTCGTGTTTTATTTAGATACCTCCTAAGTCCCACCTTCTCCTTACTCTCTTCTACTTATTCTTTTATGCCGATAGAATCCATTCATTATTCTAGTGGTATGTACATTAGTTCGAACTTCAATATTCTAAGTAGATTCCCGAACTCTTCGTCACGAGGATCGCCTATTTTTCATGTGTTTAACATTTCGCCATCATCCAAATGTTGTTGAGATTCAAACATGTCACTTAATTAGAATCAAAACACATAAAAACCAGCAACAAGAAAAGACAAGTAACAAATTAATAGCATACAGATAAACGGGTGTAGCTCAATAATATTACTATATCTATTTAACGATTGTTTCTCTCATACCCATTGTTTTCGAAGACCACAATATTATATATCTACTATTCATCTTCAGGCACAATACATTGCAAACAAGCTTGGTCTATAACAAACTATCGATGGACCCTCTTCAGGGGAGTAAAAAAGTTAACAAACTCGATCTACCGTTAATTACTTACCAACAAAATAAAAGCAAACACCAGACAAGCGTTAATTCTAAAAAGTGGACTTCGCTTAAACTCAAAGCCAAATCCTTAGAAAAATACAAAATATTTAGTGGTATTCAACTTTGAACAATCGACGTGAATTATATATATATTTTTTTCTTATATATTGGAATAATGTATTTGGGAGCGAATGAAAATGTAGAAGAAGGGCACAGTAAGTGATAGACTACTGATTGACCACTCCAGCTAATAATTTGTTTGTTAACCTCTCACCATCACTTTTATCTTCTTCTCTGTTTTTGCTTTATAAAAAAAAACAAATATATTTTTCTCACTAATCTTTGAAAATTCAACTTCTCACTTTTCTGCAAGCCAAACACCCTATTTCTCCCCTGTGACTTTGTCAAAAATTTGAGAAGTTTATATTGGATTTGAGTTGTAGTATGTAGATCGATATCATCTATTCTGTCACAGTAATATTAACGATAATCTTTTTCGTTTTTAGCGTCCTAGTTTCTCATCTTATAAACTTTTCAAACATGTCATAAACAGTATTTCTTTCTCCTTTGGTGGGTGTGGCGCCAATCTCTAGCGATAAAACATACAAATTATACTTGTTAAATTTAAATCCAGAGCATAAAGTCGCTTGGTTAAAATATTACTGATCCAATATATATGTATATATTAACGGTTAATTTACAGGCGGCGTTAGGCATCTTTTGTTTTCTAGGTTTGGTATGTATAATAAGTTAATAACAATATATTTGCTGAAGTAAAGTAGTTATGAACTATACTTAGAGAGTTTTCTTTCTTAAAATACGAATATACATTAAATAAAAATGAAAAGGAAAGTTGAAAGGCTGAGAGAATGTCGTGGTTGCATGCATGGAAGGTCAGCTGCTTCTGCCTAACTCATCTTCTTCCCAAGGTTAATCATATGGCCTCTGTCCCCGACATCTTCTTAGTCAATTCCATACTTTCACAAATTATCTTTGGGACACTATGTGTTGGGAAGTAGACAGATGAATCGAGCTGGACTAGAATCACAAACCGATATCAATCAAAAATGTGGAAAGATCATATTACAAACATTTGTGCATATATAATTTGCATCAATTATATCTATTTAATTTTGGAAAACGTAAGGTTATTTATATACATAAGTGAATGTATTTTGTAGCATAAAAGTGTAATACAATTGTCTTAATTATAAACAAAAATTTGGTTATAATTGCATCACGTATCAGACCATCAACTCACATCAGCCCAACCCAACAGAAATTAACAACCCAACAGAAATTAACAACCCAAATTTTGTATAAATCATCTGATTTGAATTCGATCCGACTAAACAATCATTTTACAAAAATCTGATAGGAATCTCACATGAAAAAGCAAGAATAAACTTGAATAATACACATGGCCTACTTCACTTCGTAATTTGAAGTCCCATAAAATTTAAAATGTTATATTTGGGTTTGATGGATTTCGAACCAGGTTCTCCGTTCGGGTGCAAATATCATGTAAAGATTAATGAGATTCCATGCTCAACTTAAAATGTGTTATAAACCTAGCTTTTTCCGACAATAATCAACCTAGCCAGCTAATAGAGTTTAATATTCTATATATATGATTGGTAACAAAAAAACACAACGGATAATGTGCTGAAAAAAGGAAAATGAAAACAAGATTTGGTAGAGGTGGCTAAGTACCATGTGGCCTTAGATTACAATTGTGTTTTTGTTTGTTTGTTAGATAATGAAAAAGAGTGAAAATATTTGAGAAGTATTTTTACTCCGTAAATAAACAACACCTATACGTGGAAGTAAGTAACCTCTATAAAGCCCCAGTCTCTTGCATGCTTTCTTGACCCACAACTCCAATAACAAATAAAAATAGAAGCAAATAGAATGGAGTACAATAAGCAGAAAAGTATGTTAAAGGTGTCGATGATGTTGATGATGATGATGATGGGGGCCCAAACCCATGCCCAGCTGAGCAGTGACTTCTACGCGAAGAGCTGTCCTTCGGTATTCCCTGCCGTGAGACGGGTGATGCAGCGGGCGGTGGCCAAAGAGCGCCGCATGGGTGCTTCTCTCCTCCGTTTGTTCTTCCATGACTGTTTCGTCAATGTACGTCTTCAGTTCTTTTTTTTTTCTTTTTTTCTGAGTATTAAAAAAATTGAAGCATGATTGGCATGTTTGCCATGAATTACTCCAACAATGTCACTATTACAAAATGCTAATGAAAATTTGGTCTAAAATGGTGTTACGTACAGGGGTGTGACGGATCCATATTGTTGGATGACACTTCCTCTTTTAAGGGAGAGAAAACCGCAGGACCCAACAATAACTCTGCCAGGGGATTCGAAGTGATCGATAAAATAAAGTCGAAAGTTGAGAGACTCTGCCCAGGCGTTGTCTCATGCGCAGACATTCTCGCCATCGCTGCTCGTGACTCCGTCCTCCTGGTTAGCACATCTGCCTTTACTTTATGTCATATATAGATGCACTTACTGACTTACTGATCCATAAGTTCGATGAAAAATTTGTGAGTATATCTTAGATAACTAAGATAGTAATATTTATAAATATAATTATGTTAAATGTGATACCGAGACTTAGAGCATCTTCATCAATCTCTTAATAATATAATTTTAATATTTTAAAAGAAATTAATTATATAATTGAACTTTTTAGGTTATCAAAAAGAATTGAATCATTTATAGAAAGACATGTGTTTCAAAAATACCTTATGAGTGTTTTTCAACCATTAATGCTCATACAACGGAAAACAGATTCAGGTAAACCGAGATGAGAATCCTTAAAAAGTATTTTATCCATTCTTACTTTAGAAATTAACATTTATAAGAAGAACAAATGTTTTCTGATGGAGAGATGTATGAGCTTTAGTCCAAACCTCAATTAATATTTTTGAACAAAATTAATCCTCATCAGCGTTAATCTTCGTGGCCTTTTAATTATATATATATATATAATATTAATGTTTACACCTCTTAATTTGATTAAGCAGTTAGGTGGACCTAGATGGAGCGTGAAGCTTGGAAGACGAGACTCCACGAAGGCCGGTTTCTCGGCTGCCAATTCAGGTGTCATCCCTTCTCCGGCCAGTACACTTAACAATCTCATCAACCGTTTCAAAGCTCAAGGTTTGTCCGTACGTGACATGGTCGCCCTCTCTGGTGCTCACACCATTGGACAAGCGCAGTGTGTCACCTTCAGGAACCGTATTTACAATGAAAGCAACATCGACCTCTCTTTCGCCTTATCCAGACGAAAAAACTGCCCCGCTACCTCTGGCTCTGGCGACAACAAAAAAGCCATTCTCGACGTCGGCTCGCCTACAAGGTTTGACCATAGCTACTATAATCAGCTTCTTGATAAAAAGGGACTTCTCACGTCAGACCAGGTCCTTTTCAACGGCGGTCTCACCGACTCACTCGTCGTAACTTACAGCCGTAGTCTAAACACCTTCTACCGCGACTTCGCAAAGGCTATGATTAAGATGGGTGATATCAAACCCCTTACTGGATCCCATGGTCAGATCCGCAGCAATTGTCGCAGGCCCAATTGAATTTCTTGCTATAAAAAGCTCGCCTGACCCAAATAATCCATATACCACCACGGCACCACCTATTCCATCAAACTGTTATTATTTTTAATTTTTAATTTTTAAGTGTTTCGTCTTCGTCAATTGTTTAAATATGCATAGTCTCCGTTATTAGAAACATAAGCATAAACCAATAAAAGTTTGTGGCTATGCAGTTTTCATTTACTTTTGTTCTATCAAGAATTATTCAAAGCAATAAACTTTAAATGCAATTGTGTAGCTGATTTGTTCTAAGACGTTATCAGCATAAAATATGTCAACTAAAACGTGTTTAGATCTTGATTCTTGCGCCTTGGATGAATAATGCAAAATACAATTTGATGTTACAAGTACAATTGAGGAACAGAAATATGGATTTGGAACCATATAGATCTATGTTGTTTTTCTTTTATTTTGGGCCAGGCCCTAATCCGTAAGACATAATTGGTAGTTACATGAGAGTCATGAATAAATACGGTGGCAAAAGGAGAGCCGTAGGATGAAAAAGTAAGGGAGAACAAATGTAAAAAGGACGTGAAAAGTCAGAAGGGTGGAGAAAGGCTCAGAGGAACACAAGTGGCCGTCTCTGTATAATTAACCATTAGATTTTTTATTTTATTTGATGTGCGTGGACCGCCAATGACGTTTAACTTCATTTTCATCCTTTCTTCTTCCTCCTCTTCGGAAAAAACACAGACAGAAATAAGGAAGAGAAGGAGCCGCTTTGTAGGGAGACTCAGAGGCGGATAGATAGATAGAGAGATAGAGAGAGAGATCTGGTCGTCTTCGTTGGAGATCCTCCGATTCATTCCAAGGATTCCCTTCGTCTGAGGTGATTTGTCTTAAATCATAACTGGTTTGGGACTTGTTATCGATTCTTGTTTTCTCCGTGCGAATTGTCAGTTTCATGTTGAATTTTAGGTTTTTCCGATTGCCGATCTATGCCTGTGTTGTTGTTATTAGAGGGAATGCCGATTATTTGGGAGGAAGATAAATGGAATGATCGGTTTTTTTCTGGTTTAGGGCTTTAGAGTTGGGAGCATTTTGCTTTGTTTCTCTGTGGATTGCGTTTCGAGTAATCATTTTATAATAATCCTTTCTCTCTCGGATTTGATGAACAGCAGGGTAACATATATAAACTTCCCATTTCTGTGAGCAACCGTTTGTACACTGATTGTGGCACAAGTGATGATATCTCATGGCTTTGTTCATTTTTACTTCACAGGCTCAATTTTCCCGCCTAATTTTCTGAGACTCAGTGATGCTGGAAGATGTGTTCTGTCACTAAGGCATTAGTTACACGAGCTAGCACAAACGCTGAGCTAGCTGGCTGGAGCAAGTAGTCTTCTTTTTCTGACTGCTTAAGTTTTTGGCTTAGATGGAAAATAAGCCGAGTGTTTTGACCGATAAGTATGAAGTCGGGAGGTTATTGGGTCAAGGCACTTTTGCCAAGGTGTATTATGGCAGGAGTGTTCATACTAACCAGAGTGTTGCCATCAAGATGATCGACAAGGAAAAAGTTATGAAAGTTGGGCTTATGGAGCAGATCAAGCGAGAGATATCTGTTATGAGGATTGCTAAACACCCTAACGTAGTGGAGCTTTACGAGGTCATGGCTACAAAAACGAGGATATACTTTGTTA
The DNA here is from genome assembly GCA_900406495.1 of Sisymbrium altissimum. Taxonomy (NCBI): domain Eukaryota; kingdom Viridiplantae; phylum Streptophyta; class Magnoliopsida; order Brassicales; family Brassicaceae; genus Sisymbrium; species Sisymbrium altissimum. The sequence goes on along the minus strand of OVBI01000272.1, from coordinate 64,630 downwards.
TGGAGTATTGTAAAGGTGGGGAGCTCTTCAACAAGGTTGCTAAAGGGAAGCTGAGAGATGATGTTGCTTGGAAGTACTTTTATCAGCTTATCAACGCCGTTGATTTTTGCCATAGCCGGCAAGTGTATCATCGTGACATAAAGCCGGAGAATCTATTGCTGGATGACAATGAGACTCTCAAGGTATCTGATTTCGGGTTAAGTGCCCTTGCTGACTGCAAGCGACAAGATGGTCTCCTCCACACTACTTGTGGTACGCCTGCATATGTTGCTCCTGAAGTGATCAATCGAAAAGGCTATGATGGCACAAAAGCAGATATCTGGTCTTGTGGGGTGGTTTTGTTTGTTCTATTGGCTGGTTATCTCCCTTTCCATGACTCTAACCTGATGGAGATGTACAGGAAGATTGGAAAAGCAGATTTCAAGGCCCCAAGCTGGTTCGCTCCAGAAGTACGGAGGCTGTTGTGTAAGATGCTGGACCCTAACCCTGAAACTAGAATTACTATCGCAAAAATCAGGGAGAGTTCTTGGTTCAGAAAAGGTTTACACATGAAACAGAAAAAGATGGAGAAACGAGTCAAAGAGGCGAATTCTGTGGAAGCTGGTGCCGCAGGTCCAAGTGAGAACGGAGACAGGGTCACAGAGGAAAACAATACAGACCAGCCTACAAATATAAACGCGTTTGATATAATTGCCTTGTCTGCTGGGTTTGATCTGGCAGGACTTTTTGGAGATTTGTATGACAAGCGAGAATCTAGATTCACATCCCAGAAACCTGCTTCAGTGATTATATCTAAGTTGGAGGAGGTGGCGCAGCGATTGAAACTGAGCATAAGAAAGCGAGAAGCAGGTTTGTTCAAACTGGAACGTTTAAAGGAGGGAAGAAAAGGAATACTGTCGATGGATGCGGAAATATTCCAAGTGACGCCAACGTTTCATATGGTGGAAGTGAAGAAATCAAACGGAGATACTCTAGAGTATCAGAAATTAGTGAAAGAGGATCTTCGGCCTGCTCTTGCAGATATTGTGTGGGTTTGGCAGAGCGACAAAGATGAGCAGTTAATGCCTGCTTCACAGCAAGAGACAGAACAACAACAGGCAGAAGAACCATTGTAGTTTTGAATTTTTGTTATCGTTTCAAGTTTTGAATTCTCTTAACTCTGATGTTAAAGGTAACAGTATATGAGTTTCTTACATTTTCGTTTGTGGAAAAAGAAAGGGAAAATCCTGCATATAATAAAGTCGTTTACAGAACTCAGTGCCAGACTTGAGAGTTGAAAACTTTTACTTGCTTGCTCTTACATCATGACAGGAAAGAAGTACCAAGTTTTGTCCAAACATACTTTAGAACAAGTACTTCAGCTATAAAGAGTGGGACAAAATGGGAAAAAGACTCGACTTTATTGAGATTCGGTGGCGGAAGACGAGATCTATAATATAGTACAGAGACAATATGCGATTTTTGGTGTTGTCCATTGCAACAATTAGACAATTACAGACAATGGAGAGAGAGGGAGAGAGTAAAGACAACTCAAGAAGAGTTGTCGGACTTGGAACAGAGATGATTCCAGAGATAGCGGCCACTTGCCATGTCAACGCATGTCCAAAATCCAGACTTCATTGCCATTCCCACCTGAGCCCAGAAATGAGAGAAACACAAAAACCCCATTAATCCCAAATATGGAGAATGAAGATCGGAGGAAAAAGAAGAAGAAGAGACCTTAGAGAATCTGGAGTCAGAGTCAGAGTCGGCGTCGGCGGGATCAGCGTCGGCGAGAGGGTCCGCGAGAGGATCGTCGGAGGTTGAGTTGAGCTTCTTGAGGACAAAGAACCCAGCTAGAGTCGCCGACAAGAATATAAGGATTAGTCTTAACGGACACATCTCTTTCTTCTTCGTCCTCTCTTGATTTGCTTTCCTCCCAGTTGATGAAGGCAATGAGGAGAGAGAAAGAAAGAGGAGTTGATGAAGAAGAGAGAGAGAGGAGGGAAAAAAAGGATGAAATAAAAAAAAAAAAGGAAAAAGAGGAAAAGAAGAGAGAAAAATTCAGAGGGTGCGGTTGAAGAAGTGTCAAATTAGGTAGGCCACTCCCGAAAGTTATCTCGAATTTCAATTTCAATATTACATAATAACCTTTGGATGGCTGATCGTCACATCACCGATATTTTTTTCTTATAAAAACTGAAGTTGAGTTTATTCTTTTTGTTGACTCAACTAAATTATGAATTAAAAAAAAAAAAGTAAGTGGTTTTGGCAACCTAATCTGTCAGAACGTGAAAAACCACATTATGCTCATTTCTCTCTTAGTGATGATGCTTTTGACATACAAATAGATAGTAAACAAATAGAAAAACTAAAGTGATTTCTTGACACTTTTCACTAACTTAGTCGGATCTTCATCACGCCATCCACCACCATTCTTCCTTATCTCAACATTTTGACTTCCTCACTTCTCTCCCACAACACAATTCGTTTCCCCTTGTTTTACCGTAAACAAGTATTCTTCTTTGCCTCTGTTAAACAACCCAAGTATATAAAACAATCTCATCTTGATTGATCATTATTGTGCTATGGAAAGGTGTAAGAGACAATTCTGACCTGGCTTTTGGGATTCTTGTTTCGAGAACCTAGAACTTTGCAAACTTCGCAATTTTAGCAAGGGCAGTTCTTAAGCTTCCTATGCCAGCTCCTGATCTTGAGCTCACCATCATCTGTAAATCATTAAACATTAAACCACTTCCTTCTTAGGTTTCATCTTCTTTTATGGCCACAGAGAAGCAAACACAAACTTCCTAAGTCATATTCATAAATACCAGAGGCTGGACAATCGATCTGTTTGCCTTCAACTTCTGCATTTTTTTAAGAAAAAATAAACGTTGGTATAAGCAGAGGATGAACAACAGTCTTTGTATCTCTTCGTTGTAATCATTTAGAGAAGAGTGAGTAAGACCTCTTCGATTTGCATCGCCCGACGTGCCACATCCATTGGAAAAACCACATCTGTCTTGGTTAAGACTATCTGATACTTTGTATTCGATCTGCGATTCAGTTTTCGCCTGTCAGGACACTTGACTACATGACATAAACAGAGATGATTAAGAGCAGCAACAATGATTTTACCTCTCCATCAGATTAATAAGTTCATGGTCTCTTGGCTTCATACCCCATTTGGTGTCAACAAGAAGGCATACCCGTTTAAGACTACTTCTTGTTGAGACATATTCCTTTACCTGCATCGATCGATGTTAAACATATTATAATCACTGTCCTGCTAAGTAACATACAATATAGAGCACACAAAATAAATTCTAGTCAGAGGTAGATGATGCTCACAAGTTCTTCCCAGGCTTCCTTAACTTCATCTTTTGCAAAGGCAAAGCCGTAGCCCGGTAAATCAACAAGGCGAACCTTCGGACCAAGACCGAAGAAATTGATGGTCTGCAGTGAATAAATCCTACGTTATTACAGGGAAATGCTAAGCCGTACAAGGGAGTGATTCTCAGAACGAGAAATACCTGAGTCAGCCCTGGTTTGTCAGATGTCCTTACAACACCCCACTGTCTGGTAAGAGCATTTAGCAGCGAAGATTTGCCAACATTTGACCTTCCTAATCAAAGTTGAGACACCAAATAGCTCCACATTTTAATTAAGTTCTATGTTTTCTAAAGTAATTAAACATGCATACTCCGAAACCTCAGAAAAAGGTTCCTTGTTATTATTTCTATGGTCCGGGTGGGAAGAACAATTTAAACGCATTACCTGCAAATGCAATCTCAGGTACATCAGGAGGTGGAAATGACGATGAAACATTTGCAGCGGCAAAGAATTCCAATTTATTCCTAAATAACTGCAATAGGCAATTACAACATTAGCTTACTAGGCTAACTAGGCAAACTATTATCTATAGGATTTAGAGACAGAGCATGAGGGATTATGAACATACACTTTCTTCTATGCGCTCTCTCTCTGTGCTAGTGGACTGAGGAATATTATCTAAGGGGAACGGAAGCTCGGTGTTGTAGCCAGCCTTCTTTAGCTCAATTAAGCGTCTACGTCCCAACAGCTGCGGTAAAATGTATGTTACGAGCCAGCTAATGAATATATATGAATATTATATAAGATACCACAAAGATTGGTCATATAAAATTACATTTTCTTCCACATAGGAAAGGATCGACTGACTAGGCTGAATTGCACGAAACTGTGCATTTTTGGAAATTTCTACACTTTTCTCTTCATTCTTCTTGTTCTTTTCTATACGGCCTACTGAACAAAGGAAAAGAAACAGCAAGTTAAGAAAGCAGCAATGAGATGCACCGAGTGAAACTGATTCATTACATTTTCTTTTCTAGTGAAGAAGCACAAAACTGGAACTAACCATCAAGAACGACATCATCATCTATTCTTTTATTCGAGGTATCATAGGGATCAAGCCGTATCCTCTTTCTCTTCCTCGGTTGATCCTCCTGACTATCTAAACCATCGTCCGAGACTTTCTTATTAGCAAATCCCTGCTTTTTAGCCTTATAAGACGGCACATCAGAGCTTTTCCTTCGGCTCACATCTGTATCTTTATCAAATTCATCTCTCATCCTGAAGCTTTGCTTACGAGTAGCATGCCTTTCATCATCTCCCCTTGGTGACTTTGTTTTAAACATACCCGTTGCCGCTTTGGCAGCATCATTAGTGGTCTTAAAACTAGAAGTAGAGCGTTGCTTTGTCTTTGAGGCAGCCCACATCGTGCGTGGAACTTCGTTCACATGGTTATGCTCAGTGAGCTCAGCCTTATTGGCGTAGACCCTCTTTTTCTTCACATACGAGACCTTAGTCTTACTACTATTCCGAGAGTTTGTGTCATCATCACTTCGGCGACTACTGGATCTACCGCCTCCTTTATAAGAAGAATTAGATTTCAGAGATGAAAGCTTCAGCCTTTTCTTCAGCTTATGACCTAAAGCAGTATCTAAAGTCATTCTTTAATATAATCGACTGTAGAGCTACCAACTTATCCACCTGAAAATTGGGACAAACCCTAATGCCATTAGTCAGTGTAACACTTGAGCAAGAGAGACACTACCAGAGACTGAAAATGAAGAAAACCCAGAACCATCACCACCTAACAGAATCGTTTCCGCTTTACATGAAATAGGAATACGAAAATATAATTCATTTGAAACAAGTAGGAAAGGTGAAACCTTTGCGGATTGTCCGACGAACGCGATCAGAGAAAAGCTTGGGTAATTCGGAAGAAATGGGGATTTCAGGGTTTAGCTGTTGATGTCTCTGAGGGTTTTGGAGTTGATGTCTCTTATTGGGCTTTTGCTTGACCTTATTTACTAGTTTTCAGTTATAATGGGCTTTTTTGGGCCTATGATGGATTGTTGAAGGAGAATGGTCATTGAGGTATTCATACATCATACTAATTATGGTATTCATTAGAAAAGAGAGTGTGGAGTTCACGTCATGTAATTGTGGGATCCATGATTACCCGATCCGACCAGTGTTCAGATAACTTTAGATGTTTCATAAAACTCTTTTTGTTTGCTTCTTTACAGATTCTGGATTGTGAATGAAGGAGAGAGATGTCATTTAGGGGACAGACAGATAATGATTGCTCTTTTCAAAAGAAATGCTTTGTTGTTTTTGGAATTAGTCTTGACATGGAAGCCACTCTCAGCTTTTGAATGCTTCAAGGAGCGAAATTTAAGTAAACCCCTTTTGATTAACCACTACTTTTTTTTTTTTTCCTGTTTCTTATCTGTTCTGAAAGAGACAAAACAGAGGTAAAGTAGAGAGAGAGGGTGGACCCCAAACTGAATCCTCTTTGGTTTCTCTTCTACTTCTTTTTGCTTTAGTTTTTTTTTTCACAGAGTTCAAAAATCCTGTGAGAAAAATGAAAGAGATGAATCAGAAAATGGGGACTCACAAGTTCAGATTTTCAGACATTATGCCTCACTCATGGCTCTATAAGCTCAAAGGAATGAGCAGAAGTAGCAGAAGACACATTCCTTCTTCTCCCAAACACCTCTCTTCCACCTCTGATGCTTCTTCCTCAAGAAAGCTTCGTGACACTCTTCGTCTTTCTTCATCTGCTCATCACCCTCAAGGCTCTTCTTCACCCCCTAAGTCTCCTTTCAAGAGAAAAATCAAACGTAAAACCGTTTACAAGCCTTCCTCTAGGCTCAAGCTCTCTTCCCCGTCCTTCAACCCTCATGTTTCTCTCACCACTTCTCGGAATCATCGCTCTAAATCAACCTCTGCGAATGCAATCATTCTGGAGCCTTCTCTCAACTCTCATGTTTCTCTCACTTCTTCTCGGAATCATAGCTCTAAATCGTCCTCTGCAAATGATTCCACCGTTGGAAGCTCGTCAGAACCTGTCTCATCACCTCCTTCTGACCAAAGCTATGGCTTTTCCGGTGATCATAAATCGCATTCAGTTGACATTAAGGACAACCACTCTGTGAGGAAACTTGATGATGTTTCTGAAGATCCTTCAATATCAGAAAACTCGAGTCCTGTCCTGGTTGAGACAGTAAAGGAACCACCTTTCGAAATAAGGACACAAGTGAAACTGAAGAAACCGAAAGCTGGTTCTTCAGGGATAAGGATACGGGCGAATTCACCGAAGATCGCCAGAAAGAAGCCAAAAGGAAGAACGTCCCAGGAACCAAAGAAGAAGGGAATTGCAGAGAGTTTCGCGATAGTGTTGACTTCGGTGGATCCAGAGAGAGACTTCAGAGAATCCATGGTTGAGATGATCGTGGAGAATAAGATGAAGGAACAGAAAGACCTGGAAGATCTTCTCGCTTGTTATCTTTCGCTGAACTCAAGTGAGTATCATGATATTATCATCAAGGCCTTCGAGAAAACATGGTTTCATTTAACTCACCTCACCTGACTCTCTCTGTAAACCAAACGCAGCCTTTGCACAACTTTATTAAACACAAATGTAACTTTTTACATTTTTGAACCAGCTGTTTGTTTTTCACATTACACTATGGATATTACTTGAATACAAAGTTTACAATATTTTCAAAATACGGCAGAAGCTAGCGCCTTGATCTCCGTGGCTTCCGGGAAACCGCATAAGGTGACTGAAACCCAACTGCTTCGACGTCTCCAACAGTTTTGATCAACCTTCTTCTTCTAGCCTCTTCCACCATTGACCGCTCAAGTAACTGGCTCTGCACGTCTACAAGTGAGCGGTTCCTTGTAAGTGCGCGGTTGTCTGACGCCAATCTCCAGTTACTCGAACTGGAAGCTGCATGCATGTTGGCTTGTCCTGAATGTAGATGATAGCTTTCTTCGGGGCAAAACCTCGTCACGTTGTGAGTTCTGTTCATAGCAGGAGGTTGGGAGCTGTGCTCATCAACAGATATGTAGTGGAGGTTGGAGTAAGATCCTGAATTGGAAGAACTCTGAGAATACGTCTCATCGGAATAATCATCTGCAGTTTTAGTTTTCTCTCAAAAACCTTTTGCATAAACATCTGAATCATATTACACGTTTAATCTGGTACTACTTTCATACCTTGTAGCCAATCTTGACGGCCTCGTGCCATATAGTTAGAGAATGAAGCTTGAGAGGATGATGAATGCGAGGAAGAAGAGTGAAAAGGAGTGGTACGATGACGATGATAATCATGAGGGGTTTCATCATCTTCCTCGTAACTCCAACCAGGCACCAGAGAAGAGATCTCTCCATCAATCATTTTAGCAATCTCAATTGGATCCCAATCTCTGATCTCGAGTTCTTTTACCATCTCCTTTGCAACATCAATGGAAGTATCATTCATGATATCAAAGGGGAAAGACACGTTTTTTCCCGTACCTGGAAAAATAAAAAAATAAACAATAATGTGAACAAACGATAACAAAATGATCAGTTTAATCAACTAAGTCTCTTTACCATTTTCATGTGCGATTAGTACTTCCAGAAAGATTGTGTTATCTTCATCGTTCAGCTTCCCAGTGATGGTCATATGGGTCCTTCCTAACTCTTCATCTTCCAACTTCAGTCTGTCCATTTCATTCTCATTCAAGAAGGGCTTTAGATTCCTAGCACCGCTCGCGTACACCATCCAGGACTCATCAGACGCGAGAAATGGATCTTGCAAAAGTTCTCTTGCTGATACTCTCTTTGAGGCAGGCACAAGGCATTTCCCAATGAATCTCTGTGCCTCGATGTCTTCAACTCTGTAAAAGGCTCCTGGTAGCTTTCCCTGGAAAGAAAACATTACAAGGCTCATGTCTGGTTCAACTAATAGCTTCATCCATATGCTCATAGGTCGAAAGACATACCGAGACAACTTTCTTATAAATCTGCGCCGGATTGTTGCATTCACTATACGGGAACTCAGAGGTGATCATCTCCAGAAAGCACATACCAAAAGAGTAAACGTCAATGAGTTCATTATAGTTCTCCTCATATAATTCTGGAGCCATGAACTCGGGAGTTCCTACGCAAAAGAAGCACAAAGTGGTCTAAGCAAACGATCTGGACAAGTGAGAACAAACGATTTTTGCTACATACCGATGACACTATGGGCAGAGTGGCAGTCCCGCAGCATTCTTGCAAGACCAAGATCGCCTATTTTGACTTGTCCAAGATGGCCATTAACAAAGATGTTATCACACTTAAGATCTCTATGGATAACAGGAGGGTCGTGGCCGTGGAGATAAACAAGCCCTTCCAAGATCTGCCGAGCCCAGGACTTGATTGCTCGGATATCTATCCGCAAGTACTTATTTTTGTATCTACACAAGAACGGGAGAGGTTCAGACGAAGAAAAAGTTACTGGCCATAAAATTTCTGTAAAAGGCTCCTGGTAATCATTTTAGAAAAAGTGTAAGAGAATTACTGTCGGAGGGTCCCAGAAGTGAACAACTCGGTGATAAAGTTGAGAGTATGGGAATGAACGTCGATCCAGGAAGTGTAGAAACGAATGATGGATTTGTGGTTGAGAGTACTGAGAAGATGAACCTCAGAGTAGAGCCTCTGTAGATCAACAGAAGAACGCAGAACCTCTTTTAGCTTTACCTGGCTCCACGCTACTTCTATTCCCAGCATCTCGTCGATTGCTTTGTACACTGTTTTCATCGCTCCCCTTCCAAGAACTTCTGCAAACTGTTGCAGCATAAAACCAAGTGTTACACAAAGGTTTGATTTGTAAACTGTTCTAGCATAAAACTGTTCCAGCATAGAGGCCTGTCTCACTACTTACACGACCATAGCGACCAGTCGGATCGGTTTCGACATACTCCGTAACTTGATTCGTGTTCATGGTTGACCAAAGCTCGATTGATGCTCCCAGAAATGTTTGAGACGATGAGATATCTCTGGTGGCCAAAAGTCGTACTATTACTTCTTATTCTACTTCACAAAAGAAGCGTCAGCAGATAATATGTTGAACAGTATTTGGCCTGAATCACCCATTGGTAATAGAATGAATAAAGACAAGAGCCTCAGCCTTGCTTGCATCAAATCTATTATAAAAAATCATTTATTTTCATTTATTTTGACCCAATTGTAGAATATATATATAATTTCTGAAAACCCAAAACTTTGACAAATCTTAGTTGCCAATAAAAGATACTCGAACCATAGCATTGACAAAATCATCAAACGTGCCATTTTGAAAAACAAATGGCTAAATATGCTAAAGAGGGAAAAGAATATGCGCTGGTTTACTTTGTGAACCACAAACACAATAGCAAAGAGGATAAGAGTTAAGAAAGTGTGGTTTATTGGAAATGCAATACTGGGGAGGAAAGAGTTTTGTTGCTTGAGGAAACTGCACGATTCAACGGAACCAATTATTAGTTTGGTGGAAACAAGAAATCCAAATATTGAAATTAACAAAAATGAAAAAGACAAGAAAAGGGGAAAGTCGTCAGAACAAAAGTGGGGAACATGACAAAGAGGTAGAAGAGAATAGAGTGATGGTGACATCACCGTTGAACATTAATTTTTTTGTTGGCGGCGACTTCCTTCAGCCCCGAAGGAGTTCAGGGATCTGTAATAAACTAGTAACACACAACAAACATTAACCAATATAACACAAACACACATCATGTTAGTTAGCTTTGTGTCCAAGGAGGGTCGGAATGTTGGCAGTCATAAATCTAAATGAATATGTTATTTATGTTTGACTACTGTTTTGTTGTGGTTTAAATGTTACTTGACACGTGGAAAAGGAGGGAGAGAAAAAATGGTAGGAAAATGAAGATAAGGATGGAACATATCCCAAACAAAAACAGCCGTATAAGTTTGACACTGACTACAACAAAGGTTGCAGTCAGAATTGTCCCACGAGCATATCATTCTATTCTGCTCATTCATCATTACCACTCACCACACAAGATGTGAAAGACCCTTTCTCCACCATCTTCTTCACAGTTGTCACGCAGGCAAAACTCCACAGCAGTTCAAAACCCATAGCGCAAGATTCCAAAATGCTGTTGTTACCTCTACCGAACTAAGTTCCTCCATTTATCCTTCAAATCCACCTACCAAGATACAACCTTTTATATCACTCACACTTTCCAATATTACTTAATTCAGATAACTGGTGCATGTGAATGTTAAAATGGACATGCTCACCTCTGTTCTCTCTGCGAATACTGCAGGGTTTGCATTCTTTATATCTTTCCAAGATTTACCATACCTGCACAAAAACAACAAAAAGAATGACAATGCTATAAACTTATAAAGTGAGCCAAGTTCAGGCGGTCCCAGATACATCAGCATTGAATATTGATAATAGAGTACGGGACTAGGCAAAGAGTGTTTGCATACTCTTTTACTCCTTCCCTCAGAGCTTCCACTTCTTCAGGCGTCCAGAATTTCTTTGGCCTTCTAACAGGGGTATTTGCCTTCTTCAACGGGGATACATTCAGAGGTTCGGGGGTTGGTAGACGAGGCCGAATTCTGCCGGACCATGTTCCCCGACTACCCGAACCTTTCTCACTTACATTATCCTGTTGCTTCACAATTAAACCAAGACTTCATGAACCAAAGAACAAAGACTTTTCGAAATCATCTTGAAAGAAAATTCACTGACACTCACCGCTGATTCAATATGGTCTTGACCGCTTGTTCCAGTCCTATTAGCCCGAGAAGGCTGAGGAGTGACATCTACGGTTTGGTCGATTGGATTGTTAGGTTCTTGCAATTGCCTAGTGGAAAGGTCGATTTGTCGTTGAATCTCTAACAAATAATCCTTCAGCTCCCGAGCAGCCGTTTTGTCCCCTTTATCAAGACCTGGCTCATGTTCTTGTTCCTGTTCTTGTCCACCCATTGTCCGCTCCTCCTCTCCTGCATGTTGTTCATTCACCGTATCAACATCTCTATTGTTCCCATTCCCGTCCTCTACTTCACCGGTTCCACGCCGCTCGTTGGCGTTATCAACGGTGTCACTCTCCAAACACCTCGTACTTTCATCAACAGCATTTGGATCCCCTCTGCTGCGAACACTATCGCCCTCTACGTTGGTCTCAGCCTTGCGCTTAAGAAACCTCCTTTGGGCCACTGATTCAAGAGAGGAACTCCCAAGTAATGCCCACTGCTCTTTGAGAAGCTGAGTGAGAAAGGAGATGGCAGTGTACCTGATATTAATCTCCCGAATCCGCTGATAGAGCTCAGGATCCTCAAGGGCCTTCTTCAGATCAGTCTCCCATTTCAACAAGTCATTAGTCACCAAACCACTCCCACTCTCCTTCAAAATCCCAACCCGCTTCGTCCATATCCTCTCAATGGCGTCAGTTAATAAACCATCCGAAGCATCCATTGGCCACATGAACCTAAGCGTACACTCAGCCGCCGTCCAGCAATAAGCAGACTTGTGAGACTCCATGAGTAGCGAATGTTGCTGCAACAGAAGCTTCTCAAGTATCTCGAGTAGGTCAAGCGTTCCCTCGTCGACCGTACCTCGGATCAAAGAATCGGAGATATCCCGCAAAACGGAAGATATCTTGAGCTTTATGCAGTCGGAGGAATCTCCAAATTTCAGCGCCGATAGCAGGTTAACAGGGGAAACCCTAGGATTCCGTTGACGACGGATGAAAAATTCGGCAACCCATCTGTCGATAACCTCCATTTTCGAAACTTTAGCGATAAAAAAATTGGACCTTTTGTTTGGTTCCCGCCGATGGAAATTTTGCAATTTGGCCGGAGAAGACGAAAAGCTCCGATTAAGCGGTTTCAGATAGTATTTCGGTTGTGGAATACGAACGGTTTAAGATATTATGTAATGGGCCTTAAGTTGGGCCTAAAGTCAAAGAAGATATTCGGTGTGGATGGCAAATAATTGACAAGTGTCGTGACCTGAGCCTTATCCACAGATACCCCAATCCTCTGTCTTTCGTTCTCTTTGGCTTGGCGCGCTTCTCTCTCTCTCTTCCCCATAGTTCCATTTCCGAGTTCTCACTTTCACAGTTTGTGTTTCTGCGATAATGGCCATGGCAGAGCTTTCAACCCCCAAAACGACGTCTCCGTTTCTCCAATCTTCGTCTCGGCTTCGTCTCTCCTCCAAGTTGCATCTTTCAAACCAGTTTCGCCATCTTCTTCTTCCACCTCTCCACACAACTTGTAACTCCAAAATCTCTTGCTCCGTTTCTCAGAAGTAAGTCTCTTTACGCTCTTCATCTCTTTTGCACTCCATAAATGTTTTCGACCTTACCTGATCAGATGCTTATTTTGAAATTATGATAAAAGTAACCAAGCACCTGTTGCGGTTCAAGACAATGGGTCGGTGAAGACGAAGAAAGAGTGTTATGGAGTGTTCTGCCTCACCTATGACCTTAAAGCTGTAATCTTACTCTCTCCTTATTCCTGCCTTCTTTCTCCCCAATTTCCTCGTACTCTGTTTTAAACCAAACAAACATTATTATTATGTGATAAAATCTTGTCTTGATAGTGGATATAAGCCTCTGCTTCACATGGATATAATAGTATATTTAGCTTTTATCTAAATCTGAAATCTTCTTTGATTTTGAGTCACCAAATGTGTGTGTGTTTGCAGGAAGAGCAGACGAAATCATGGAAGAAGATGATCAATATTGCAGTTTCAGGTGCTGCAGGAATGATATCTAACCATCTTCTCTTCAAAGTAAGTTATTCCTTTATTATTTACTGTTTCATAGTATAGGATGACTTACCAATCATTTGGACTTATCTTATGTAAACTTGGTTTTCGGGTGTATAGCTTGCTTCAGGTGCAGTGTTTGGACCAGACCAACCCATTGCTTTGAAACTGCTCGGATCAGAGAGATCAATCCAAGCTCTCGAAGGTGTTGCAATGGAACTCGAGGATTCCTTGTTCCCCTTGCTGAGAGAAGTTGATATAGGAACAGATCCATATGAAGTGTTCCAAGATGTGGAGTGGGCTCTCCTGATTGGTGCAAAACCTCGAGGCCCTGGAGTGGAACGTGCTGCCTTGTTGGACATCAATGGCCAGATTTTTGCTGAGCAGGGAAAAGCTCTTAACGCAGTTGCCTCTCCTAACGTCAAGGTCCTTGTAGTGGGGAACCCTTGTAACACCAAGTAAGCTACATTCCTTAATTCGCCGCTCTTCATCTCTTAATCATCTCCCAATATTAAGTACATTTTTTCCCCCCTCATTTTCTCTTCTTCTCAGCGCCTTGATTTGTCTTAAAAATGCTCCCAACATTCCTGCAAAGAATTTCCATGCCCTCACTAGGTTGGATGAGAATCGGGCCAAGTGTCAGGTACCACATTTCTTACATGTATGTGATTATATGCATCTCTACCTACAATATGATTGACAATTCCGTTTTGCAGCTTGCTCTTAAAGCCGGCGTCTTCTACGACAAAGTGTCTAATATGACCATATGGGGAAATCACTCCACGACTCAGGTTTGTCTTAACTTGCTCGAGTGTCATTTGTTGTTTATCTATATCTTGGGATGCTTTGTCTTATATTTTTAGAGGTGAAACAGGTGCCAGACTTCTTGAATGCCAGAATTAATGGTGTGCCGGTGAAGGAAGTTATTACAGATCACAAATGGTTAGAAGAGGGATTCACTGAGAGTGTGCAGAAGGTAACATGGGGTTTCCTCTGATATTGTGATGATTTATGCAATGGGAGATAACACTATTGGCTGAGAAAGTTGCTTTTGCGTTTGTGTTACAGAGAGGTGGCTTGCTAATTCAGAAATGGGGTCGATCTTCCGCTGCTTCTACCGCTGTTTCCATTGTTGATGCTATGAAGTCTCTTGTAACTCCTACTCCTGAGGGTGACTGGTTTTCGACTGGGGTATATCTTCTTGTACACTCATTTTGATAACAACAAGATAGATTGGTTCAAACTTTGATAGGACTGTTAATGTGAATTTAGGTGTATACAAATGGAAATCCTTACGGTATTGCAGAGGACCTCGTCTTCAGCATGCCATGCCGATCAAAGGTATGTTCTGTCCTTCACAATAAAAAGCTTTCCTCTAGTGGTACCTCTCATAATTGAGTTTGTTTCCAGGGAGATGGAGATTATGAACTTGTCAAGGATGTAGAGTTTGATGAGTACCTTCGGAACCGAATCGCCAAGGTATAGCCTTCTTAGAAATTAGTCTTTTGTGGGTTTTTTGTCTAAATGCCAGAAGTTAAACTAAGACATGAAAACATTGCAGTCGGAAGCGGAACTGTTGGCGGAGAAGAAATGTGTTGCACACCTCACTGGAGACGTATGTATCTGTCTTTTCTCTATTCAAATAGAACCATTTTTTAATAGAAGCTAACCTTAGTTGCTTCATGGATGTATGTTTCAGGGCATCGCCTTCTGTGATCTTGGTCCGGTAGATACTATGCTTCCTGGTGAAGTTTGATTTTGGTGAGGGCGTTGAGCATCTCAAGTAAGCATTATGTTATGGGTTGTTAGCTGTACAGAGCACACCCACATTACTCATGTTGATTGGTCGGAATAAGTGAATGAAACTCTTCTCCTTTTTCGTCTTATTGATATATGTTTGTGATTTTACTTAAGCAATGCACCACAAGTCATATACAGTAGTGTTTGTAAACACTTGAAAAATGTCCTCTGCTTTATTTCAGTTTCAGAATACAAACTATATAATGCATATCTATGTCAAACACAAACTGTTCCCAAATCTTTTGAGCTTTTTTTTTTTTCATTTTCACCAAACCAAACCCAAAACCGCTCTCTATATGTGAAAGAGTAACACAAACAAAGTTACAAAGAGTATATATATGCTATACATCAGAATCAGGAAGCGAGAACGGAGGATGGTCTTATTGGTCGATGCCCTGAGAAGGCATCGCGTAGTCTCTTGCACTCGTCTTTGCAGTAGTCCAGTGAAAAACAGAGTTGTCTTATCACTTCCCTCTTCTCTTCCGCTACTTCTTCTAGCTCCCTCCTCTGCTTCTCCACCTCCTTTTCCATCTCTATTGTCCTACCGTCTTTTGCTTTCAATTCATTCTCAAGCCGACTCATCTCTGATTCTAGCTCACTCACCTTTTTGGTTAGCGTCTCTATGCATCTCTCTTTCTCTGCCTTTTCCATTGTCAGCACCTCGATTTCTCCCTTCAGCCTTTCCTCCTCTTCCATCTTTTCATTGGTAACCATTCTTATCTCGTCTTCAAGATAACGCACGTGGGCTTCCAGCTCCTTGAATTGCTCATCGCGGTGTGTTTTTTCCTCCAACAGCTTAGATATCTCGGCTTTAACCTGTGCCTTCTCCGGAAATATCTTCTCTTCTGCGTCAGATACTGCTGTTTTAAGATCCCTGATCTCATGATCTCTACCTGCTAAACTAGATTTCAACATGGAGACTCTATCCAGCAGCTTCACAACCTCTCTTCTATCTGCACTAGACTTGCTTTTCCATGCTGCAATTTCTTTCTGCGCTGAGTCAAGCAGGTTTTGCAGGCTCTTGAGCTTTGCGTCATCAGACCTGCTTTTCTCAACTTCTTTTCTCATGATGCCGTTTTCTTTCTCTGCCTCCCGAAGCCTCAGGCTTGTAATTCTCAGCTCTTCAGACAAAGTCTGAACGTCCAGGTCTTGGGTGGAAGCTGCTGCTTCACCCTGTTCGTCATCCAACTCAGATGGCAAATATCTGGCAAGCTGACTCTTTAGCATATAAATTTGGTCTTCCGAGTTCTGTATCTTCTCGTTTGCATCTCTCAGTTCTTGCTCACAAGCAGCAAGTTTCGCAGGATAATCAACGAATTTACTCTCACTTTTCACCCTTATCAACAAGCTCTCAGTGTTTCCTTCAAGTTGCATTCTGAGTCTTTCTTTGGCTTCACGGAGCTCAATCTCAAGATCAGCGACCCTCTTGGTCGAAGACTGAAAGTCAGAGCCAATGCTCACATAACCGGGGTAATTAGTCACAGAAGAATCATCAGATTCCAGTTCAGAATCGGTAATAGAAGCAGAATCATCTCCATCTTTGTGATAAAGATCAGAGGGAAGTCCTCCAGCGCCAAGGAAGTAGTCAAAACCAGGAGCACGACGGGAAGGAGGACGGCCTAACCTATTAAGCTCAGTGGTGAGGTCAGAGGAGGAGATGTCAGAAAAGCCGGAGCTCTGTGACTGAAGCTCTAAAGGAGAGCTTTTCCTCAACTCTCCGGTGATGTTCTCGTAACGCTCGGCCAAAGAACGGTACATACGGTGAAACTCATCGACAAGGTTAATAAGCTCAGGCCTCTTTTGGTAATACATCTCTGCCTTCTTGGCAAACGAATCTGCATCCTCTTCTATCAACTTCACCATCCGTTTTACGCTCCTATCCATCTCTGATCACCACACATATATAGCATTCATGATTTTGCAAGAAGAAAGTTGGCGTACTTATATATTTCGTTATGATGAAGACTATCCACCCAATTTGGTAACCCTAAGAAGCTAATTAACACATGATTCAACATGACAATGACACAATGAGAGATATGGACTACTCACCATCGAGATTATTCTCGAGCCACTTGGAGTTTTTGAGGCCGATATGACTATCCCACCACCATAGATGTGATTTGGTGGATTCTGCTCGCTTGATACTCTTCTTGGAACGAACCTGGCAAAATCCAGAATCAAGAATGAGAATCGATTGTTGTTAATTGGTATGAAAAAAAAGACAAAAGCTTCTCTTTTTATTTTTTTGTATGTTACCAGATCATAATCCATGGCTGCAAATTCGATGGACCCTATGCGAAAGCTGGAAACACACAAGAGACAATCATGGGACAATGGAAAAGACGACTTCTTTCGAAAGGAAAGCAGAAGACAAATAATACAGATTTTGTCTGTCAGACAAATAATACAAAACGTCGGTCTTTCTTTTTTTTTTTTCTTTTCCCCTCAAATCCCAAAAACAAAAAGGATTGGGAGAGAATCATGACAATACGAAATACTTATACACAGAAAAGGACAAAAAAGAGAACCTGACAAGAAGTAGTAGAAGATGTTGCTTAGGCTTGCAAGAGAGAAAGCAGAGGGAGATGATGCAAGGAGCCTTTTTAGATTGTTGAACAAACAAAAAATAAAAATTAAAGTCAAAAGAATTTATACACTTGCCTTTAAGACAGATATTGCGGACAAGTCTAACTAGTACTTAGCAATCAACGTGGCCAAGTGATTGGTTGTCTGTCTGTAATTTTTTATGTATTAATTAAAGTATGTAATTTGTGACTAATTCCACAGTGTCCATGTGGAGATAGAAGAGGTTTATAATAGGGAAGCGTTGTAAATATAACGTCTCTCTCCCCACTAACCAAACCGACTATTCATAAAAGTAATGGTCATCCAAGACTATTTCGTCTCGTTTTATTATTATTATGTTGCCATTCATACATAAGACTATAAGAGGTTCATCACGCAGTCAAAATATCAATTTTTGCAGGCATTGAATATTTTAAATTGCCTTTTTCTTATTTTTGGGGTCTAAAAATCAGGACCTTTTTCTTTTTTAAATTAAATGGGATGACTTTTTCAGGGTTTAGGGGAGTAATCGCGTTATATGTGTGTCTTAAGACTTAAAAGCCAACACAATTTTTGTTTTGTGGCGCTCCACTTCCTTAGCTTTTCATTTCACTTCAGATTTAATGCATTTAAAAATACATATTCTATAATCTATTTCCTTTCGATGTGTCAGCACCTGATTCAAAATTCAACTGATGAGTGATGACATGCACAACTCGTTACCCTATACAATTTTCGACAAATGCTTTTTTTTAGAACAAAATGTAATTATTTAGTGATTACTAAATCATTTTCTTAAATTAATGTATCTATTTACATGTAAAATAGACTGTAACTGCTAGATTTAGATAATTTTTTTTTAGAATTAGCTAATGCGAATAGAGAATACCATCTTGCAAATCTTTTTGTTTCTTTGACTCAAATCTTGCAAATCTCATTGTTTTAATTATAATAAGAACATATAACATATTAGATTTATGACTATTTTGTACATATTCTATATAAAATGTTATTCTTAAAACAAAAAATATCACTCTAGTTGTTTTGGTTCAGCCGGTAAAACGTTGCAGATTCATTTTTAAGAAAACTTGGTTCGAAGATTTTCTTTGATAATTATAAACGTTTTACTTCAGTAAACTTCTTTGACAAAGTTATACACTGTCATTAGGAAACATGTAAAACATTCTATAATACTTTTAGTTTGGTTTATTATTCAACTTAACTATTTATTTTATTTAGTTTTTGAAAACTATAACTGTCAATTAAAAATTTATAGTGATGTGGACTCATGAGTTTAAGGAGATTATTCGTATTCAAAAAAAGCATGTAGATATCTTTCTAAAAGGAAATTTAAAAAGTTGTAAGATCTAAATATCAAAAAGGTTGTAAGAACAAAAAAGTAAAACTGTAAATGTTGTCTGTCTCGCTTTTGTTCTCTTGTGCCTTGGTTTACAAGATGTGTATATGAGCCTCCAAAGTTGCTCCACTAGGACCACTACACATCAAGAATTCAAGATACTACTGCTAAGTATAATCTTTTACATGGTAGTTAGAGAAGAACGTGATAATCGTTGTGAGTTTGGACAAAGCTTCATTTCGCAATCGTTCTTCTAATAAAGACAAATTGACATGATGACAAACACATTACAGCCATATACAGAAATATTACCTAGCTACAAAAGATAACTGTAGGAAGAAATACTGGATGTATGAGAAGAAGATTTGAAGATGAGTGAGCAGCATTTTGTGTTTGTGCACGGTGCAGGGCATGGAGGATGGTGTTGGTACAAGCTCGCCACTTCACTGAGGGAGAATGGACATAAGGCCACTTGCATCGACCTCATGGGAGCTGGGATCAACCAAACTGATCCAAACACTGTCTCCTCTCTTGATGACTACAACCAGCCTCTCTATGACTTCCTCTCCCAACTTCCCCTCGACCAAAAGGTCATTCTTGTGAGCCACAGCGTTGGAGGAGGGAGCATGACGGCTGCAATGTGCCACTATCCTTCCAAAGTTTCCATGGGTGTTTACGTCGCAGCAGCCATGGTCAAACCTGGTACTACGGTTCCCCCAATTCTCAAAGAAGTAATGAAGATATGTTCGGGTATGATAGAGGCGGAAGCTGAGAAGTTGTGGGACTTCACTTTTGGAAACGGACCGGAAAATCTCCCAACAAGCATGATGATGAAACCTGAGTTTATCCGGGACAAGTATTACAACGAGAGCCCCATGGAGGTTATCTTTTATTTACCAAAGTCTTTATTATGATCTTTGCCTCGATAATTTTGTTAAGAATCTTCATTAAGTTACCCATTCATATATTATCAGGATTACACACTGGCCACCACACTTCTGCGTCCGGCCCCTGTCATGGCATTCGCAGGCATACTAGATATTCCGGAAGCCCCAGAGACTGACAAAATCCCAAGGGTCTACGTGAAGACAGGCAAGGACAATATGTTCCAATCAAATCGTCAAGACTTAATGGTTTCCCTGTGGCGTCCTGCTCAATACTTCCTTCTTTCAGAGAGTGACCACTCTGCATTTTTCTCCCAACCTCAAGCTCTGTATGAAGTCCTCCTTCAGGCAGCCTCCTCTCTCTCTCCCTGATTTCTCTGTATACATCTCGTTGGAACTCTGATCCAAATCCAGCTTTTGGATTACTTGAATAAAATTGGATCATATTCATATATATCACGAGACACAAAAAGGATCCTACAATAATTGCCATGTAAATGTCACCCACACCTCCAACTGCGTCTTACTACTTAGGCGAGTGATCTCCACACAATCAACAGAAAAGACTTACAAACTCAAAAGCATATAAAAAAAAAGGGAAGAAAAATCAAGGTGTAATTTGAACATTAGAGTCCTTGGGTTTGCTATTGTCATCCGAAGATGGCCGGGTCTCAGAAGAGTCTGAAACTCGTATCTCTTCAATCATCCTAATCACCTCATCCATGGTGGGTCGTACCTCGGGTAATTGAGCCACACACGCCATAGCAATCTGCAGCATCTGCACCATTTCTTCTTCAATGTTCTGAAATCTCATTAGCTCAACATCAAATACCTCGCTTGTCCATTCCTCCCTCACTACTGACTGCACCCACCTCGGGAGATCAACCATGTCCTCCCGACTAGGCGACTGCACTGGAGACTTCCCAGTCAGCATCTCGAGTATAAGTACACCGAAACTGTAAACATCGGATTTATGTGTGTGTTTCCTTGTTTCTATTACTTCTGGTGCGCGGTAGCCTGCACTCCTCATTGGGACAATGGGCACAGCCATCAAAGGGGTCAGCCCAAAGTCAGAAATGCACACATCATTCTCCTGCTTCATAATCACGTTTGAAGACTTTATGTTTCCATGACTGAACTTTGGACCTCCAACTGCATGGAGGTGAGCAACACCTTTTGCTGCTGCGAGCGTGATTTTCACTCTGGCGTCCCAGTCAAGAGGCATTCTCTCACTTCCCTTGTTACCTGTCATGGCAACGAAATCAAGCACGTCTTAAGTAACCCAACGAGATAAAGAAATACTATTATACAGAGATGGAAGGAAGACTAACCGTGGAGGAGTGATGATAAGTTACCAGCAGGGTAATAGTCATAAACCAAGAGCTTCTCATCCTTGGAGTAATAATATGCACGGAGGGGAACAACGCTAGGGTGTTGCCCTACCCGACCGATAATCTCCATCTGCTGTTCAAATTCCTTCTTTCCAGCTGCCACTTCCTTCAACCTTTTTACCACAACTGTAGTGGATTCCTCTAAGACGGCCTTGTATGCTGTCCCATAACTACCCTTTCCTAGTACTTCCGCTGATGCCCTCAATAAATCCTCAAGATCAAAGTTATAGGAGCATCCTTCAAAGAATACCAGCTTATTCTTCTCAGGTTCTTGTACCCCACTTCCAAATTCTTGCTTTGCTTTCTCAGTCAAAGTCTTTGCTTTTACAATGCTGTCTTCCCTCTTGTCCTTTTTCTTGATGCAGCAACATAAGATAATTGCGCTGATTAACAGTAGCAGGGCAGCCCCTCCAGCTGTAATAAGAATGATAGTGCTTACATGTAACTTCCTTTTTGAACCTTCTTTGTGAGGAAACGGCGGCAATGGAGGTGAGGAGATGGGCGGGGTAAGTGGAGAAGGGACAGAGGGAGCGGTACATGGTTGCAGAGGACGTCCACATAGCAATGTATTTCCGGTAAATGATGAACTTGGAAACCCACCAAGTGCAGAGGGTATGGAACCATTAAGATGATTGTTGCTCAAGTTTAGAAGTCTCAGGCTTGTTGTAAGATTAGGTATTGGTCCAGAAAGTTCGTTATTTTGGAGACTCAACTTTGTCAGTTGCTTCTGATTTTGTAAAGTTGCTGGTATCTTCCCGGTGAAAGAGTTAAATGAGAGATCCAGGATATCGAGGTTTTGGGACAAAAAAGAAGGTACCTCACCGGAGAAGTTATTATGTTGGAGAAAGAGGTAACGTAATGAAGGGAGAGATGGAATATCAGGAGGAAGGTTACCACCTAGGAGGTTTGATCTCAAACTGAGAATCCTGAGTGATTCCAGTTTACCAAGTGTGTTTGGAGGGATTGGTCCCACGAGCCCAATACCAGGAAGGCGGAGAGCGAGAACACGAGTACCATCAGAAGTGCAAGTGACACCAACCCATGATTTGCAGATATGGTTAGTGGAGTTCCAGTTGAGCCTTCTAAGATGAGGAACAGAAGCAGCAAAGGCAAAAAGAGCTTGCCTATCCGAGTTCAGGTCCGCAATAGCAGAAGAGCAGAAAGAAGTTGTGACAAACAAGAAAGAGACTAGAAAAGCAGACAAGAAGCCCTTTGAGGATTTCAAGGTAAAGCCTTGACCAAGAACAAACTGGCAATGGAACTGCGACGTCAGCATGACTTCCTGTCCCTCCTGCTTCAGAAGAAAAGAAGAAGATGATGAGCAGTGACTTTCACCACACAAGCCAATATTGCAACATTTAGTTCTGGAAAGGAGGCTTGGTTGGCCAGTTCCTTAGATTGGATCATAACACTGAAAGTTGATAACTAATATATGGTTCAGAAAGTAATAAGCATATCAGCCAAAAAATAAAGCTACTAATGGGAAGAAAAAACAATTAAAGATGCTAGTTAGATCTTCA
Organism: Sisymbrium altissimum; assembly: GCA_900406495.1. Taxonomy (NCBI): domain Eukaryota; kingdom Viridiplantae; phylum Streptophyta; class Magnoliopsida; order Brassicales; family Brassicaceae; genus Sisymbrium; species Sisymbrium altissimum. The sequence continues at coordinate 42,026 of OVBI01000272.1, read as the reverse complement.
AGAAAAAGTATGTCATTGCCTATCTTTATCTTTATCATTGGGAGATTAAACAATCGAAGAGGCTAAGATAAGAGGACTGAAGCATCCAACTAAAAAAAAGCAAAAGGAATAAAGCTAAAGAACCAAACTTTAACATAAAAACTTGATGTGCATAAAAAAAAGCAACTCCTTTTTGTCAAAAATATAGAGAAAGCAGAGGTCTCTCCATCATGTGGACAATGTCGCTAAGTAAATAAAGATGAGTTTGAGTGTCTGATTTTACTGGAGTTGTTGAACAAACGACCTGTATCCAACAAATTGGAATAGCAAAACCAGGAAACTAATATACCACGTCACTACACTGTAAGTCTAAAGACTTTCCTACCCACCCAGCCGGAGAAAATGGCTATTTGAAGTATAATTCCGCAACTAGACAAATTACAGAAACTTACAAGAAAAAGAACTAAAAGTAGAGAGAGGGAAACCTGAGTGTAGAGCGGCAAGCTAACGAAGTAAGAAAATTGTGGGCATTGAGGAACTCAGGAAACCGGAAGAGGAGGGGGAAATGGTGCCTGTTTAGAGCGGACAATAGCTAAATCTTGAAGTGGTGAAAGAGTAGAAAGAAGTAAAGGCAATGCGTGTGGGGACTAGTGGGAGAGACGGAGAGAAGAAGAAGAAGCAGAAAAGGAAACCGAAAGAGATGGAGAAAAAGTGTGTGGTGAAGTTAAACAAAAGAGGCGTATTTGTTAAGCGTAAGACAGTGAGTCGTTAGACTAAATCATATTAATGTGTTAAGACCGCAACAAACGCTAGAGTAGAGCGTGACCCAGAGATTGACCAAGCTCAAGATTCTAAGAGATTTGCAAAATGACAAATACACTCCGCCAAATGCAAATTTTGTTACCTCTCAAAATAAAGTCTTAACTTTTTTTTTATTTTTTATTTTTGGTAAAGTAATCATTTGGATATCTTCATAATAGTTCCTGACCTGTCCAACCACTCCTGTTACTATTTTCTCTCGATTTGCATCATTCTTGATTGCGGATACTATGTAAAAGTAAAACTAGTCTTATCATCATCTACCAAATCCCAAAACAAGATCCAACCGCTTTCGACATTTTTGATGTGCTATGCTGTCTTTTAAAAAAACCAATCTCAGTCTTCTCAGTTCTCATACCAACCATGTTCTTTTTGGTCACTGTTTTTGTCTCTTTAATCAGAAACAAGACATGATTTACCTGGTGCTTCCTTTTCAAGTATGCTTTGGCCAATTCTCAGACATCATCTACACTTTTTTATAATAAATGTAACTGTAAATAGCTGAGAGATGCAACTAGTTCATACATTAAACTGCCACTGTTTTCTTATAAATTGAACTGTAAAGGCTGAGAGACTAAAAAAACACAAACAAAGGTGGACTTGAGAATAAATTAGAGATGCAACTTATAGTTCATACATTAAACTGCAAATCCATGTCCATTAAAAAACACTGGAATTTTAACAACACGCATAATCTGATTCCCATCTCCGCTTTCTCCTCACTTGTAGAACTCAAAGTCCGTGTCTGGCTTCTTCACATTTGAGCGGTAACCCTTCTCGAAATCCTTAGGCAGTATCACATATCTGTTCTTACGCACCGCGTGCATTCCAGCTTCCTGGCAGATTGCTGCAATCTGCGTTGTCCAACATAATATAGAATTAGTGTGTTACTTGATATATATCATCTTGGGCTGCACAATACTCAGTGTAAGGATTTTCATGCAATCCTTGTAGTCAGTTTCCGTGTACTACCAGATAAAAGTAATTCAAACCATCTTACTACCTAGGTTGGATTTTAAGTATTATATCAAGTGCACATTTCGTAGAAAACCATTAGGTGTTGACACAGAAACAATGGAGGCTATATATCATGGCAAAAGCAAACTAGAGTGGGAAGCATAGAATAGTAAGCAAAGTAAACTAACCTCAGCAGCGCTAATTTTATCAGGCCGTGAAACATAGTCTTCCAAGTCAACCTCATCGCTAAGGTTCATTTTGGATGTGCATACCTACACATGGAAGAAGCATTTAGTTTCATATCTCTTTCACTAGTTAATTCAACATTCAAGTACTTGTAGTAGTTAACTAACCTGGAAAACAAGCCTCTTTTGACGTCTATCAGGAAGGGGGAACTCAATCTTACGATCAAGTCTTCCAGGACGTAAGAGGGCAGGATCAAGCGTGTCAGCCCTGTTCGTTGCCATTATGACCTTGACATTCACGGTCTGGTCAAATCCATCCATCTACATCGAATTCAACAAAACAAGTTAGAACACAACTTAATCTGAAACTCAAACATCAGGGCATTTATAAGAAGACCACAAGACCTAATTTTTCTCAAAGTCCATTACTCTACAGCATAAGATCTGAATTACACCCTAAGAGAATATCAGAATATCAAGATACAGTTATTTGTTTCCTGTTCTCACCTGATTAAGAAGTTCCATAAGAATACGCTGAACTTCCCTATCAGCTCCAGTTTGAGCATCGAACCTAGCAGTAGCTATGGCATCTACCTCATCAATGAAGATGATAGCTGGAGCATTCTCCTTGGCAAGACGGAAGACATCACGAACCATACGAGGTCCCTGCAATTGAAGGACAGCTAGTTAGGCCTCAAATAGAAGCATACTTACAAAGCCTTAAACAATTAAGAAAGCTACGATTTTTAATACCTCGCCGAGGTACTTTTGCACAAACTCGGAGCCTACAACCCTAATGAAGGCAGCGGTAGTGTGGTTGGCAACAGCCTTAGCCAACATAGTCTTACCAGTACCAGGGGGTCCGTAAAGCAAGACACCACGTGGCGGGTCAATACCAATCTGTTTGTAAAGCTCGTGGTGGGTAAGTGGCAATTCAACAGCCTCGCGAATTTCCTGTTTCTGAATATCGCATCCTCCAATATCCTACACAAAAAAGCCAAGATCTTTTCAAAAACCACAAACCCTAAGCTAGAAAAAAAGAGATAAGATTTGAAAAAGAGGAAACTTTACATTGTAGGAGACGTCGGGCTTCTCAGATTGGCTGAGAAGGGAGATGCTAGAATCTGCCTCAGGTGGCAAAACATCAACGAGGGCGTTGGAGTGACGGTGAAGGGCGACGGAAGCAGAAGGCTTTAGGTCTTCTCTGTTGATGGTGCTGAGAATCCGGACATAGTAATTGGAGCCAGTGGTAGATCCGACGATGCCGTTGTTCTGATCGACCATCTCCATGAATTGGCCAATCACAAGGGGAACGGATTGAATTCGCTTGACCTCCTCTTGAGCACGTAAGAGCTCCCGCTTGAGATTCTTTTGCTCGTCTTTAACGTATTCCTCTTGAATATCGGTGAACTCTAGTTGCCGTTCAAGAGATTTCAGACGGCAATAAGGATCTTCTTCGTCGGCCGTAGAGAGATCCATCAGTGCCGGAGATGCTTTAGGGTCAAGAACCATCGCTGCGGCCATTGTCTGAGAGATCTGTGGAGTTTCTGGAGTAACGATGAAGAAAAGTGCGATTGCGAATAACAAAGTAATATAAAGACGATTGTGTTACCGACTCAACAAGGCCGAACGATTTTAGATGGGCCTTTGTATTAATCAAGGCCCAATACGTAAACAGCCGTTGTTTATATTTTGATTTCCTTTTTGTTTTTCCTTTTTTTCTTAAAATTCCATCTAATATTGTTTAGGCTCCAATGAATTAACATAACGGTGAATTAAAAATGTACATAGGTAGGGAACAAATGAGAAATTGAAATTGATTCTAATGCTTTCCTTTATGCTTTACGTTTTCTAGAAAGATATCAAATTAATTTAATCGACAAAAAAGGATTATTTACATGTGGAAGCGGAAAACCAGAATAACGGTCATAACAAACCCGTTGGCTGAGGCTCTATGACGGTCTAACCGTGAACGACACAGAGCATGTTTTTTTTTTTTTTTTTTTTAGTTTGCTCAAGAACACTTAAAGAAACATTTTAGTTTAGTAGATCTTTTCGTAAAGAATAATGCTAATCTTTCACCTATAAATATGTATGATCACGAGAGCATACAATATTAATCAGCTTGATAGCAAGAACAGGTTGAATCAACTTGACATCTTCTATCTTTTTCTCCCTGCGTATCTCAAATACTTGGGTTCCAAGAAATAATAACTTTGAATACCGTGTGGATGCATAACTTCAGTGGTTCAAAGGAAGAGTTTGCCTTGGCGTCGTGTTTGATTAGGCAAGGGACGGTGGTAAAAGAGATGTTGATCAAGTCGACCTCGTTAAGGAAGAAGTTAGATATAGAAACGGCAGTGGCCAAGCTACAAGCACTTCAAACGAAAGATCAATGGGAGCTTACCATCAAATGTTTCTGATGGATTTAAATTTTGATTATCTAAAAGACAATACTGTTTTTTCCTTTTGGCCATTTTTTTTTTGGGATGAAATTTTCAATATAAGTTAACGGAGACGAGATGTTTAGTATTGCTATTGCAAACCTCCTGACAAACTTTTGCGGCTTCTTCATTTCTTGACTGTTTAGTTTTCCATTTCGTACGCTTGCTCTTCTCTTGTAGAGTTTATGTGTGAGATATGAGGAACGATAGCTACGGAGGAAGAAAGGCATTTGAGAAGACATTTTAAATAATGGCCACACCAATGCGCAATGGATTGCTTAGGAATCCCAAACACAGATAACTTCATTGAAATCACTTTGACTGCGGAATCGCTAGAAATAGAATTGTGGAAGAGGATACAGGAGAGGCAAGAAGTGAACAAATGGAGGCCATAACTTAGAAGAACAATATGAAGATGGTCAAGGTAACATATATGCAACAAAAAGACTTACCTGATCCCATCGGATGGATCACATTCAAGGTTTTAGAGGCTTAGGTTCAACCAATAGAAAGAGAAGAGCATCACCATCATCCAATTTATTATCCAGGGAAAACCTTTTTCAACCACCACTGAGCCCACTTCTAGTCCCGATGTCCATTGCTTCATACTCTTTGCCTCTTTCATCTTCTAGTACCATTTCCAGAGTTTTCCTCAGGAAGGTGGGCCATGCAGAATCTTGAAGGAAGTCCCTTTTGAAATTGTAAACCCGTGTAGGTTTAAAAAAATAGGTAAATACGAAATGCTATAAGAAGAAAGAAACACACATGATAAGTTGACCTGTGAACGTGCCAGGCTGCCAGCCAAAAGCAGCTGATGTGGGAGCGAACCACGGATTTCACAAAGGAAAGATGTGGAGATCCGAAGCGGCTCTGGAATTCCCCTGCGGCCATTTGTGCTCCAACCTTTTCTTCGTAAGTGGCAAAGTACCCTGGATGAGATAAGCCATAGCGAATTGCAGATTTATTCCAGTAGGAGAACGGAATGGCGCTTCGTTTGACTTTTGAAATTGTGTAGTAGGAGTTTTTCTTTTGGTTTTTAGGCCAATCTTGGGCTTTCGTTAAAAATCTCAGGTTACTTTACAGTAAGCCTTTTTATTCTTTGCTTCGCTTTCGTTTAATTCTCACCACCAACATCCACACAAAACTTGTCATTCACCATTATTATTCCCTTTGTTTTTTTGCCCTTATAGGGAAACGTATTAACTACATATGCTCCATACATTCGAAAAGTAAAAGAATCAGTGAGATATAAATAACAATTTTACACCTTGTTTGCCTCTAGGATTCACTCCTCCAATTTGATAGCCGCATCAATCATATCCACAGTGCTGTTTTGTTGTGTCCATAGCTGGGCGTATCTTCCTGCCTTCCCCAACAGCACCTCGTGGGGACCCTGTTCAACCACCTTCCCGTTCTCCAGTACTACTATCTCATCACATTGCATCGCAGTGGTCAGCCTGTGGGCAATGAAGATGGATGTTCTGTTACTCGCCAGTGCCTTGAGTGCGTTAAGTATCTCTGCCTCTGTTGTGCTGTCCAGCGCACTCGTTGCTTCATCACACAACCTGTGCCGATTTACAACAACCATCCCTAAACTCAAATTTCTTATGTATTTAAGGACTCTCAACACCTACTTAATCACATACGCAAAGTTAATGCTGATTCTGTGCAAAATTACTTACAGAATCGCAGGGGATTTTAGGAATGCCCGAGCAAGTGCCACTCTTTGTTTCTCTCCACCACTCAACTGCACACAACATCACAGCTCCATGGTTATCACCACCAAAAAACCCCATCAATATATGACTCTCTACCCAAACTTCAAATGGTCACTTGATGGTCACTCGTCACTGGGACTCTTCAAATTTATATAGAAAACCTCTCTCTGACTCGGCTAATATGTTCTTTCTCATGCTTGTCACAGTTCCGCGAAACTAGATTATTGAATCATTTTTATTCTTCCTCCAATTTCAAACAGATGAACTATCGACTTGAATGCCTGACTAACTTGGCTTGTTTTATTTTGATAATGCTCATGACAAAAAACGAAGGGGGACTAATTTATCCATGCAAACTGCGACTTGCCACTGCCACAGGTCTCACAAGGCAGATACTAATCTATTTTAAACATTTCAAATATAACATAAAAAATACTGACCTTGAGCCCTCTTTCCCCAACAATCGTGGAATATTTATCAGGGAAATTACTGATCGTGTCATGAATTGCAGCACGCCGAGCAGCGTCATACACCTATATTGAATATATGTGTTAGATAACGAATATCGATAATAACTTGAAGTCTGCACCGAGTAAAAGATGGCAAGTACCTCTTCTTCTGTAGCTGAAAGACGTCCATAATGTATGTTGTGAAATATTGTATCATTGAAAAGCACCTGCAGTACAGTCGAGGTCATTGTGTTGTATATAATTATAAACAAATACTTACGAAAAGAGGTATAGAACAACGGAGAAAATATAGTAATGCCGACTTACAGTATCTTGCGGCACAACTCCTATAGAGCTTCGGAGGCTATCTAGTCTGACTTCTTTTATATCTTGCCCGTCAATCCTTACCTGTTAACCAATATGAGAAAAGAAGTTATCCAGACACCAAGGTTTTATTGCAACAATGCTTCCAAACGAGATTCAATATTTCACAAACAAAAGAAGAAAAATGCTTACATTTCCGGAATCTGTGTCGAAGAATCTAAAAAGCATTCTAAGAATTGTTGACTTGCCTGCCATAAAACAAAGCATAAGATTTACAATGGCATAACAAAAATACTAAATTTAGATTTAGATGCTGAAACAAACAAGCTTTAGGAATTACCGCTCCCGCTAGTACCAACAATTGCCACACTTTTTCCTGCCGGTACGACAAAGGAAATTCCATCTAAAATTTTTCTCTCTGGAAGGTAACTGTAATTGTAGGAAAAAAAGAATGGTTATGTGCCAATAGACGTATGTAATTAATTAACCCCCTTTCGTATACCACAACATGAAGCTTATATTCAGATTATGCAATGTATCCTAAAATTTTCACTTTGATAAACTCTACACTTATTTTTAGAAGTTGTTCCTGTACTGGTTAGTGTTTTTGTTCATGTGTGTTTGATTTTTCGGTAACTAGCATACTCGTTGAGTCCATGACTGTTGCCTATGATACCTTAGGATAATAGAGCTAGTAGTAACACACTTCCAGGCTCAAGATAGCATGACATCTACGATTAGTATGACAGTAATGTTCCACTAAAATCAACACATACCTGAAGTGTACATTTTCAAACTCAATGTTTCCACCTTTCAGAACAAGAGGCTTTGCGTCATCTATATTTCTGATGTCCGATTTTTCCTGAGCAGTAAAGAGAATACCACATTATCAATTCAAAATGCCAGGAGTCCATACTAAACAGCATGCATCTAAATATTCTTGATTGAAGCATTGGCATGAAAAAAGGTGTGAAGGTAACTAACCAAACGGAGAGTTTAAATTTACACATATAACATCCTCATATACCTCTAATAACTGGAACATTGATTTCATGTCCACAAGGCTCTGAATGGTTTCACGGTAAACGCTACCCAAGAAGTTTAGAGGAAGAGACAACTGGAAGAGAAGTCCATTCACCATAACCTGCAACGCCCAAACATGGAAAAGCTTATTAGAAGAAAACTTCCGTCGAAAAATGCAGAAGGAACTTAACAGAAACATAGAATGTCAATGGAGAAGCAAAATCAAAGGAGGCACTGACCAAGTCACCGACTGTCATCTGGCCGTTCATGATACCCTGAGAGCACAATACCATTGCTGTCGACAGAGCAGTACTAAATATAATACTTTGCCCAAAGTTCAAGAAAGCAAGACTTCTTTGAGTTTGTAGGGCAGCATCTTCATATCCTGATATAAGCAGCAATATCATCACAAGATAGATAAAGGTAAATGGACTGAGCAATGATATATTATGACAAAGCATCAATCTGTTCTATCTGTTCTCGTGCTAGTGGAAAGAACCACTATATAAACATATAAATCAGTCAAGGGCGCATTCCCCTATCTGATAATTTTTTTTTTGCTGCTAGTCTACTTGCTCAAGATAAAACTGGAGGATTCTGTGGAGATTAAGAACCGTGTGTTTATCAATACTAGAACAGCTAGTACAGTTACTTACTTTTGAGGAACTGGTCATACTTTTCGGCCTCATAACCTTCATTGTTAAAATACTTAACCGTCTGAAATGAAACAGAGGTTCAGTCAAAACTATTATTCAAGCAAAAATAATTTCTAAAAAATGAAAATTTTACCTCATAATTTATCAGTGAATCAATGGCCCTCGTGCTAGCATCATTGTCAGCTTTATTCATAGCCTTTCTAAACTTGGTTCGCCACTGGATAAAATAAATGAAATGTGAGCATAACATCTGACGCCAAAAAGGTTTGTAACAAGATAATGAAAGATGAAAAGAATATAACGAAACAATCATCCTTGTACAAGAACTTCCCACCTATCACAGATCGAATGATCATTCAGCCAGTACAAAGAGTTTAAAAAAATTACGATCAGAGAAGCTTAATAACGAGTTCAAGTGTATTAAGCAGATTATTACAGTCAGTGCTGGATTATTGTGACAAAACGGAAGTCTGGCATCAAAGTTGGCATTGATAAGATATCCTGAAGAGTGCATAGTACCTGTGTCACAGCTAATGTGAAAACGATATATGCTCCAACAGAAAGAGAAGTAATCCAGGCAAACGCAGCTCCGAACTTGTATGCTAGTATACCTGATACCATAGATATCTGGAAGATACATATTAATTACGTCGACTGTTTTTAGAGACAAAATGGTAATCCAAACGAGAAAGAATCGGTAGCAGATATCAATTATTGAAAATGAGAAAACTCCATGATCATGATAAAGCACCAAGCGGTCAGACAAGCTTTTTACCTCCAAAATGGTAGGAACGACGTTGAAAACCATAGCTGAGAGGATAAAATTGATTGCACGGCTACCACGATCAATAATTCTGTTCAAACCACCTGTTTCTCGACTGGACATGAGCAAATAAGTAAGAAAGTTTATGTTGAGACAGAATGGAATGAGCGAGACTACTCAAAAGAGTAGTAGAGGAGAGACGAATACCTTAGGTGGTAACGAAGGTCAAGATCATGGAGATGCGAGAACACCTGCAAATCCATCATGTGAAAAGCACTGATACATCAGATAATACAGTCTAAATCTCCATCGACAAGATTGCTAAGAGCAGCAACAGCATACCTTTCTAGAAACGGATCGTATTGTGCGAAGAGCTACTTTGGAGAACACAGCAGTACGAAGTTCTGCAATGATGAAAGTAGCAAGACCAAGAGTGAAAAGTGCATTCTTTTCGTTTCTGTGTTCACAAATTTGAGCTATTCAGATGTGTTACCATTAAAAGCAGAAGACCCCGTCCGAGCAATGCCATATCCAATGAGAACTGCAGAAGGAGTAGCAAAAGCAGCAACAAGAGAAGGGTTTGCAGCGACGAAGGTGGACATAGAGGCACCTGTGCCAGTGGCTGAAGCGAGCCAATCAACGGCCAGCTTGAAAAGGAAAGGGACCTGAACATTCAAGACCTTCGCCCCCACGAGAAAGCCCAAGGCAGTGATGACCCTGAAGCGGAATTCCGGGTTGTCTCTCATCCACAAGTATCCAGCAAGCGTGCGGAGGATCTTCATGTCAGCCATAGCCGACTCTGAATCCGAGGCCGTCTTGATTTGCTTAGACTTATTGGCATCTTGGTCGGGTTTGGGAGTAGAAGTGGAGAACAGAAGACGCCCGTTAACCATGGAAGTCCTCTGAACGGAACGAATTGGGGGTTGGGATGGAGAGGGATCGGTGAGGAAGGCATTGATAGAAGGGGTTGTCCGAATTGAGTTACGTCTGATGAAACTGGAGAAGCCATGACGCTGAAGAAGATAATCAGAGCGAAGACGGTACGAAAAAGATGGAGCTTTTGGCTGAGTTCGCAGATAAGCGTGACGGAGTAGGAGGCCAGGTGCCCTAAAGAGCCGAGATCCCCTCGACATCCCTTCTTCTCCGAAAGACCGAAAGTATTTCAGACAGTTTGCTCCGGCGACACCGAAGTTTCTGACTTTAACTCGGATTTTCTCTCACATTTCGAGCTTAGCTGACCAGGTTCATGATAAATGGGCTCAAAGATTCAAAGCCCATTAATTTAGAAGCCCACTTGACTCTATCCCTTGTCGAGTCATCATCATTTCTCCACCATTCTTTCATCATCATCGTCGTCGTCAAGCAACGGCTATTACGCGCTACTCAAACGTATCATTGCTAGTAAGGAGATGGGAAGCCGTGCAGTATGTATACAACGTGTGGCACCGCCGTGTTTTGAAGCCTCGCAAGTGAAGAAGAGCAAGACAGTTAGGCCCTTCTCTGTGAATATTATTAGCAGGAAGAGAAGAAGTAGTGGCGTGAGATGCAGCATCGCTGACTTCATCGGAGGAGACCTGGTGAAGCCAGACATCGGTCGTTGGCTTGATGATGTGGAGAAGCATAAGGCAATCGCCATCTACACTCCTCATGAGGGTGGATACGAAGGTCGCTATCTTAACCGTCTCAAAGGCCAAGGCTACTACTTTCTCGACATCTCTGCTCGAGGACTTGGTGACCCAGAGACCACACTCCTCAACGCCTACCCTGTTTGCCCTGTATGTCGTTTTCTCCTTTCATCTATCTTCTACGTTAATCTTTGTTTCAATGTTTTAGTATTTGAACCATGCTCTCTTATCTTCTTCTAGGCTCACCTTGGGAAACAGCCTATAGCAAGGTGGTACTATCCACCAGAAGTCGACTACAGGCTCTCTGCTCTTCCCCCTGATGCCAAGGGACTTGTCGTTTGGATCATCGAAGCAAAGGTTTGAATTTCTCTCATTTGATTTACTCTGTCTCCACATGCTTGCTATGTCTCACCTACCATATATTTATATCAACAACTCAGGTTCTTTCCAAGTCTGAACTCCAATTTCTCGCGTTGCTTCCCTCTCTCCGTCCTAATGTCAGGGTTATCGCTGAATGTGGCAACTGGTAAGAATACCATTCCCTTTTATATAATCAAATCCTATATGTTTGCATTTGGCATGACCAACAACACATTCCCCTGCAGGAGAAAGTTCATGTGGAAACCCCTTGCAGAAATTGCAGAACTAGCTGCACAAGAGTAACTTAATGAACTCAGGCACCAGTGGAGCTTACCGTGTATAGTTTTCATGAATATATCTTCTGCAAGTGTAGCAATATTCATCACATTGTCAAATTTGAAGTTTGTGCTTGTCACTTGGTAATAATATAGACCCTTTTATCCCCATGGAGTAAATTACGTTTAGTCCTCACTCTGATTTGTCACAAATGAATTAGCAAGATTAATGGGACACGCTCAGATGCAAAGCAAACAACAAGTTTCAAAAAAGACCGTTCCCCTGATCCAGTGGAAGAACTCAGAACCCTTGATTGATCAAATATATATGCACCTTACTAGATAGAAATAAGCCTTGATCAATTCTGCTCACTAGACTCAACTGAGTTGCAACATATTCGGAGTACACGGAAATATAAAGAAGCTCATTGATACAAACTATAGAAAGCACTAAGACAAAGCTGGATTCGGATAATGCAAAAAAAACAAAGACAGACAAAAAGGGCAAAGTTCTATACTACAGATTCTTTGATTTCTTTGGGCAAGAAGGTATCCCACCATCCAGGTTCATACTTTGGGTATGGCGCCACCCAGTTTTTAGGCTGATCGAACTCTAGAGTAGTAGGATTGGAGGCCAAGGCTTCATCAAGAGAGGTAGCTTCAAATGATTCAGCTAGAACTCGATCCAATCTTAACTTCATAAACCTGTCATAAAAGAGACCAACACAAACATGTGTGGGTAAAGAGGAACAAAGGACGTAACTTTGTAAACAGAAAAGAAGTGGGGATTAGGACGGGTCTAACGTGATCCAGGGGCCATTGGTGGAAACAAGAGCGACGGCAGGGCGACGAAGTCTCTGAGTGATCTTAGGGAACTTGTCAAGGAATTTGGGCTCAATGACGAGCCAGAAGTCTAGCTCCTTCTCACGCTCTCCATAGTATCGGAGACGTTCAAACAGCTGCTCCTGAAAGTGTTCCTCTTCGTCAAGCATGAACTTGGCGTTCGCAACCAGGAAGTAGTACTTTGTGCTCTCTCCCTGCAACAATCATCTCATTTTATCAATAAAACGTAACCGGTTCGGTTTGACTATCGAGAAAGGACAAGAGAGAGAAGAGAAACCTTATTGTCCGACTGTTGTTGAGCGGAAGTAGCAGCTGTTTTGAAAGAAGAGGAAGAGAAATGTGATGCTAGAGACAGAGGCTGCGGTGGAGAGAGATTGAGCTTCTTCGTCTGCTTGGGAAGAAGGGAAGAGGAGACGAGAAACGGTTTCGTACGGCAAACGGCGGCGGTAGGCACCGCCACGCCCAATGCTCCGGTGACGCTCCACATTTGCTGATGTGAGTCTTTGATCGAGGCGGAAGAATCTGCAAAAATCTTATCTTTTTTGCCCCGGGTAATCCATTATTATCTCTATCATCATCCTCTCTCTCTTTCTCAACAGTCTTTTTTTTAATTGATTAAAATAAGTTTGTTGGGCCTGAGACTAAAAGCCCAATAAGGGGATTATGGGCCTTAAGTGACCCATGAGGGAGAAAGGGGAAAGGTGTAACAGTGACTAAAATGGCGATGGAGGCGGAGCCGAGATGCTGACGCTACAAGTAAGCGGGAAGGCGATCTTGTCAAGTATTCGTTGTCGGAGAGAGGCAAGTTGTTAACCATTAGCTCTACTTTTCAAGTTAGAACGTTTGATTTTTGAGTGTTTTGAATTTGATGCAGATGTCGACTGCTTCTTCTTACGTCTTTGGGCCTTACAAGATCGATCCGCGTGAAGTGTTCTACGCAACTCCTCTCTCTTATGCCATGGTTAATCTCCGCCCGCTTCTTCCTGGTTTGTCTACTTCCGCTCCAATCACTCATCCCCATTTCTCTTCTCCTTCGTCTTCTGATATTGTTTTTCCCTCTCTTTTCTTTTGCAGGTCATATCCTTTTTCTGGTTTTCACTATTTGTTTGGTTTTGTTTTTCTCGAAATTGAGTTCATTTTGGTGACTTTGACCACACGAGCACATGTTCTTGTCTGCCCAAGACGCCTTGTGCCGCGCTTTACTGATCTCACAGCTGATGAGACCAGCGATCTTTGGCTTACTGCTCAGAAGGTTGGCTCTCGGATTGAGACCTTCCATAATGCATCTTCTCTCACATTAGCCATCCAAGTAACTATACCTCTCCTTTTTCTACTTTCCAGTTTGTTTTTCCTTGTGTGTGAATCTGAAAGCATTGGAATTGGAATGATTGCTACAACACTATGTAACTCTGGTTTCTTGAAAAATGGCATAGGATGGCCCTCAAGCGGGACAGAGTGTTCCCCATGTACACATTCACGTCTTGCCTCGTAAAGGTGGTGACTTTGAGAAGAATGATGAGATCTATGATGCTGTAAGTTGCTGTATTTTCATCACGTATCTAGCTTGGGGTTTCTAAAAGTCTTATGGTAGTGGTATCTTGTTGTAGATTGATGAGAAGGAGAAGGAACTGAAGCAGAAGCTTGATCTAGACAAAGACCGTGTTGATAGGAGCCTTCAGGAGATGGCTAACGAGGCTTCTCAATACAGGTCTCTTTTCGATCGCTAGTTATAAGCAAAGCTATCCAGTGGCATTGAAGCTTTTTAATAAGACCGTTGTGACAAGCCTCCCTCATTTGAGGTTGACGTTAGAGACTTCAATTCAAACTTGTAATCTGTTTGTTATGCCACCAAATCTGGGAACTAACTAAGCGTTTTAGTTTTGGCTGCCACTTGATATTATTTTTTTAAAACGAACCTCCATGCCACAATTAAGCAGCTGGCGAGTTGGAAAAGAGCTGGCTTCAACATACGTAAGAGAACTGCGGAGTGAAAAAAAAGTAAACTCATCTCATGTCTCGTCTTACAAACTTACACTAAATACTTGAACAGATCAGAAGGAGAGATGTATAAAAAAAAATAATGTCACATAAGATAAGAACCCTAACAAACAATAAGCTAAGAAATTTTTGTTGTTGGTTCTTCCCCTGGAGCGTCGTCCTCGTCATGATAAATGTTCTCAGCCATTTGCCATATTTGGAGTATGTTGTCCTCAGCTACACTGGAAATAACCCAATCTTCACAAGGGTTCCACGAGAAATCTGAAATTTTGCTGGTGTGACCACCATGGATAAACAGCAGCTCCGGTGGGCCGTCCTCTGCATCCTCTACTGTCTGTTCCTCGTCGATCCTGTCATAAGACACCCTCAAAGACATTAACATTGCTTCTTCATGAGGAATCAAGAACATTCCATAGCCAAGCAACAAAGTTTACTGCCCTAACCTGCTAAGGTCCCAAACCATAAGCCTTCTACCAAGGCAACATGAGGCTAAAATAGTCTCATTCTTCGGGTTCCAACCAACTTGGAAAACCTCCTCTCTGGAGATCAAAGCAAATAATATCGGTTAGCAATGCTGCGTAAAATGTTCTTAGTAACAGAGAAAATGTCTCAAAAGTAAAATGTTCTCACTTATGGCTATCAAATGTGTGAAGAGCGCTGTTTAGCTTCCGTATATCGAATAATTTAACAGTCTTATCAGTCGACCCTGTTGCCACAACCCACTCATTAAATGGATTGAAGGCTAAGCAGTTAACCTGAAGCATTTCAAACAACCCAACAATTAGCAAACACAGGAAGCAATATGATTCAGTGGGTTTTTTTTTGTGTTTTATGAAACAAGCTTGTTAACCAAAAAAGACCAGGTCACTAATGAGAACCAAGCAGACTAGCCTTAGGCACATTGATATATCTGTCTTAAAATTGAGTTCATCGAAAACGCACCTCCATGGAGTGAGCAACCACAGACTGTACTGGTTTACTGGCAGATGGAGAACGCAAATCCCATATAAGAAGGTATTGATCATCTCCAACGGATCCAAACAGGTATTCATGTCTCAGATGCCATGCAACATCTTCCACGACGCCTTCATGAGCCTTAAATTAAGCAAACAAACAGCAAGGAAAACACATAAATCACATTTCATATCTGTCTATATACTTTCATGACTGATTCCGTGGTGCAATTGCCTGCCTTGTAAATGATGCAAAACAATAGTCAAGAAATACAGTAATCCAGACATACCTTGAAGATCTGCTGAGCGTCAAGGGTCTTGTTTTTAAGAGGGGCGTTAATATCCCACAAGCAGATCTGAGCGTCATCAGAGCCACTGAGCAAATGACCTTGCTTGAACTTACTCCAAGACAAACCATAGCCTTCAGAGCTGTGACCCCTGAGCCTCATATCAGGATTGCATGCTCCATCAAGTGGTGGCTTAGACGGGTGCTTGCTGTAATCGAATACATAGACCTCCGCATTAACTGTCTTGGTGGCAATCATGAATGGGTTTTGAGGCATGTATCGAGCTCGGTTCACCTCCCCTTCGTGATTTATTTGCTGGATAATTTGAACCTGCGTAAAGTCGTCGACTTTATTATAATTTTATCATTCAACTCACTGGAACCCTAAATTCAAACTGAGAATTGAAGATAAGAAAATGAAAATTGAACCTTTCCGGTGGCGCAACCAAAGCCACCAAATTCGGAGCGGTCGTCGTCGTATTGACGTGCTTCGCTCTCAGTGTCGTCAAGGGGAAGCTGAACCTGGGCAAGCATCAGATAATTGGGCTCGTTCTCGGAGGTGTGGGTGCCGAGAATCATCTTCTGGACGGAGTAGTCTTTACCGGAAGGCTCCTCACGGTCGGGAAGCCATTCAACAGTAAGGGAAGGCCACTCGAGAGCGTGCGTAATGACGAGATCGTAGAGGAAAGGAGTGTTCTTCTTCCAGATCTTGTACTCTTCGTTGATAAGACGCTCCTCGATCTCCCCTCGCATTTCCTCTTCGTCTTTCCCCATTCCGGCGATGCTTTGTTATTCCCGCCACAAGCACAAGACAAAACCCTAAACAAAGAGATCTCTTTTCTGTGTATAATTGTTGGCAACTACACCCGCTCCTGTTCTGTTCCCCGTCATTTAACATAGAAGAAGATGAAGTATAAGGAAATAAAAGAACGCAAAAGGCTTATTTAAAAAAGGCCCAATACTTTTTTAAAAAGGCCCAATAATTTTTGAAAGGCCCAATAAGTTTTGAAAGGCCCATTTAATAGACTTGTAATGATTGTATCTTACACACCAGACACACCAGTCAACAGAAACTAGGATCGGTGAAGAGACAAGGAGAGAGAAGAAAATGGCGATGGAGATCAGGGAAGACGACTGGATGGTTTGCTGCGGAAGCGCTGATTTCGCGAAGCTGATGGTGAAAGCGTCTCCGTTTAACTCTATAGAAGAAGCAATCGAATCTGCAAGAGACATCTGGTTCAACCAAGTTAATGTTCCAGCTTGGCTTGAAGCTTTCGCTGCTCATCCTCAGATTGGTAACTCTCCTTCACCTTCTAACAACTCCGATTTTGCTCGTCGGAGCGTGGCGGAGCAGTCCACCGCCTTTGCCACAACTTCTGCTTCTGCCTTGGAGGTGATTGGATCTTCCACATTTGATTTCGTATTTCTCTTAGAAATGTACTTTGGGATGATGATGAATGATGATGAATTTTCTTCGGTTTCTTAGGAGCTTTCCGAGTGGAATGCACTCTACAGACAAAAGTTTGGGTTTATCTTCATTATTTGCGCTTCTGGCAGGACTCATACTGAGATGCTCGCTGAGTTAAAGGTCCACTTGGCATTTTTTCTTGTTAGTCCCCAGACAGAGTTACATGTTCTAAAAAAATCGCCTCTTTTCTTTCAGGGAAGGTATGCAAACAGACCAATAGTGGAGCTGGAGATTGCTGCTAAGGAGCAAATGAAAATAACAGAGCTCCGGATTGCAAAGCTCTTCTCCGAGACGGCTACAGGTGTTTCACAAACTGAGTCAACAAAACCTCTAGGTATTTTGGTGATTTGCCAATTCCTTTCCTTGTCAAAATTTCTGTGTGGGGCTTGAATCTCCTAGGAGTCAAGTTTGATAACAAAGTATGTGTCTTTTGGAATATGGACACTCATACTCGTGTTATCTGTGATACTTTATACTTTGTTGCTTGCTTTAGAAGATCGTCTGAGAATCTTAGGAGGGCATTTGAATGTTGCAGCTGAAGCAAAAGCTACCAAGAGAAGTAGGCCACCCATTACGACTCATGTCTTAGACGTCTCACGTGGTGCTCCAGCTGTGGGTGTTGAAGTGCTCTTGGAGGTGTGGAATGGTACTACCAGTCCTTCCTTTCGTCATGGAGGTCGTGGGGACTGGTCCATCGTGGGAACTTCAGCGACTGATAAAGATGGGCGTAGCGGGCCACTGATGGATTTGATTGAGGCCTTGAATCCAGGAACATATAGAATAAGCTTCAACACTGCAAAGTATTGCCCAGGCGGCTTCTTCCCCTACGTTTCCATTGCATTTGAGGTTACAGAATCTCAGAAATGGGAGCATTTCCACGTCCCGCTGTTACTTTCACCATTTTCTTTCACAACATATCGGGGGAGCTAGAGCTAGTCTTCACTACATTTGGTTTTCGTTGTACCGTTATTGGACATCTATCAAAATTGCTATAAAATAAAATCTTCGTTTGTGTATTTCTTTGGTTTTGTGACCTTGTAGAACCGACAATGAATCAGCAAGTAAGTTGTGTTTTGCTTTAAACTCATTGCGTGCAAGACCGTAGTAACTGTTCCGATTATCAATTTACCGTGTTAGTCATCTTGGAGATTCCAAACTTTTGCACAAAACGGTCTACCACAAAACATATAACCTCTACAAAATGGTCAAATAGAAAAGCGATTTCTTAAGTTTTCGCACTAAAGCAGCTATTGCACCTGATAATATCTAGTGTATGTTTATCTACCCTTTTCTCCAAAAGTTTGCAAATCCTTTCGCAAATGAAATTATATTGCTCCAAGCACTTGAATTTTCTCCTGTTTTGACCTCACCATCCCCTTTCTCTGAAACTTGTCTGCAAAAAGAACATACATATAAGAATTCAAATTACCCTGTGCCAATACGATCGGCTTTTGTTGCTACTACTCAAAAACGAGAGAAACATCAAATGAACAAAAAATTATTATGTATAATATAAGTACCCAACCACCTAAGGAGAGACCTAGTACCTGGTTTCAGTAGGCAAAACATTGGCTGAAACTGCCGCCCCTTCAAGATGGTCTGCTTTTGGCTCTTGACTACCTAAGTGCCTCAATTTTCCCTCTTCCGCAGTCTCTGAGTTCTTTAAACATTCCAATGATACCATGGACGATTGACTGTCCAGAAGATGAGTATTGCTATCACATTTACTGTCAACGTCATTGTTACGAGGAGCTGTCTCGATTTCTCTTTCGTCAAATGCTGCAGTAATGACATTATCTTGATAGCTGGTCTCAGTAGGCAAAACATTGGCTCCTTCAAGATGGTCTGTTTTTAACTCTTGACTACCTAAGTGCGTTAATGTTCCCTCTTCCTCAGTCTCTGAATTCTTTAAACATTCTTCTGATACCATCGATGTTTGACTGTCAGGAAAATGAGTATTACTATCACATTTACTGTCAACGTCATTGCTACGAGGAGCTGTCTCGGTTTCTTTTTTGTCATGTGCTCCGGTAATGACAGGATTGTTGTTGCCCTGGGCATTACTTACATCAGAATTAAGGTGAGGAGAATCTATCGGATCACTGACAATCTGCAACACAGAAGCAAGAGTAAGTGAGTCAAGTGATTAGTGCAGCCAAAGGAAGATCACACGGAAGTAAAGAGCTTTACTTGAAAGACAGGGTCAGCAACCACAGAAGAGATCTGTTCTGCATCACAACCAGAACTATGTGACTGAGGGTCCGTATCTGCATCATTTAAAGTCTCCGAGGTAGCATCATCTGGTGCAGAAGCAGGGGCTTCTGAGAGAGCTGCAGCTACGATTGGCAAAGGTGGATTTGGTTTGAGTTTGAGCTCTTGAAGGATATCCCTGACAACGTAATAACAGCCTCCCACTTCCTTGACAGTAGCTTTCAGTGTAGGGAATTTACCAGCATTAGCTGCTCTGTATCTGCATACAGATAGTAGAGTTCACGATTTTGAGGTTCAGATTCCTTTCGCTACACAAATTGCTATCTAATCGACATGTCCCTATGCAAATCCTCTAACGAATTTGTTGACAGATATAAGAGAAGCATAATACACAAACAGAAAGCAAAGGCATGGAGAAGGAATTACTTGGTGACAAAAGACTCCACCGCAGCTCGACGATCATCTCTTGATAGTCTTTTGTAAGACTTAGTGGTGGTTGTTAAGGATTGGCAAACAGCAGGAGAGCTGTAGAACCTTGCAAGCCGTACAACATGAGCATTTCTGCGTGTAGCAGACACTGCCAAAGAGAACATCAGGGTAACAAAAACATTTCAGCAACAAAAGTAAAAATTTCAGGCATTTTAAGAAAGGAAGGGTTTTAGCTCTGTTACAGGCAAGTTGTTTCAGCTGGTTCGGAATCATCATCACTGCACACTTTGTTGTTTACGAGGATAGAGACTGTGACACTTGTACGTCGACGCGATCAAATCCAGGCAACAAGTCCATAACTTGCTTCTGTTTCCTAAACATCACAATCAAACTTCGATTCAGATTCTAAAAATTCTTTTACTATTTATATATATGTTTATACGAACATCAACTTCTTAAATTCATCTTATGAGGATCTGAGCTTTAAGATCGAAGATTTTTTAAAAACAAAATAAAAAAACTTTCAAAAAGCGATGAGAGTAAACTTACGTCCAGAGAATCAATCTGCACCGTCGAGGAAACTGAGAAGTTTGCTTGCAGGGGTTTAAGAAAACACGGCGAAAAGTCAGGAAGAGAAATAAAACAAGTAGGGTTCGATTTCTAATTTACCTTCCTATTTCTCTAACCAAATGTAATTTTCGTCTCTAGACTTAAAATATGGGCTAAATCTTTGCAACAGAAAAAGGGAAATGGGCTAATTCATGTGGCCCATCTATTTAGCTCTATTTTGCATTATGGTAGCCTGGTTAAATGACTCAACCTTATGACATTTCGGGTCCGAATTGATTCAGTATTTTGAGTACTTTTCGAAACATACTGCCTTTGGTATTGCAAAGAGATAGTCAGTGTTTTTGGTTCAATTGGTTTTATCGGTAATTCTAAAACAAATTTATATCTTACGGTTTTGAAAATATACATCCATACCGTTGATATGGTATCTCCAAAATCCAACCATAACCATATGTTCAATTTCGGTTCAATTTCGAGAAAAATGGAAGAATAGAGTTTTTAGATAATTTGTTGATTATTAAGATAAAAAAAAAAAAAAACATAGTGAACCTACAAGTTTTTTTAAAAATACAGCCTTTTAAATTACAAATTATACTTTATATTAATTTTAAAAATACATTCCAAACAAAAAAACAATTGACTATAGAACTTTGATTTAATATAGCTTTAGTTTTTAAAATGTAGAAAAATAGCTGAAAAAATCTCTTTCTTTTACTACATTATTTACGTATACATCAACTATGTCTACAAACAAAATTGTAGAGTATATGTGAGATGATTCATTAAATTGTACTTAAATTAATTGCTGTAAATTACGTCTACAGTTTTTTTTTACTTTTTAGTTGTATATTTTTTTTTAGTTAACAAATCCTACAATGTATGAGTTGTAAATTTTATATGGAATCCATTTAAGTACCTAAAGTTTAATTGGTAAACAAACAACGTAAAATTTTCCAATAACCCAACCAATTATATCTATAATTTACAAATTGTTATAAATCAACCATTCATCACATACATTTAAAATAGGTTTGAATACAATGAAACACATAAAAAATATATGTCAATTATTCATTGACGTACGCTTAATAATATATATAAGATGAATCATTAAATTGTAATTAAATTAATTGCTGTAAATTAAGTCTGTAGATTTTTTTCTTTTTAGTTGTATATTTTCTTCTAGTTAGAAAATCTTACAGTGAATGAGTTGTAAATTTTATATGGAATCCAGCAAAGTACTTAAAGTTTAATTGGTAAACAAATACTGTAAAAATTTCCAATAATCCAACCATTTATGTCTATAATTTACAAATTATTACAAATCAACCATTCATCCAACCATTCGTCCACATACAATTAAAATAGGTTTGAATACAATGACACACATAAAAAATGTATATCAACTATTCATTCACGTACACTTAATATATGTAAGATGATTCATTAAGTCGTAGTTAAATTAATTGCTGTAAATTAAGTCTGTAGATTTTTTTCTTTTTAGTTGTATATTTTCTTCTAGTTAGAAAATCCTACATTGTATGAGTTGTAAATTTTATATGGAATCCAGCAAAATACTTAAAGTTTAATTGGTACAC
The DNA here is from genome assembly GCA_900406495.1 of Sisymbrium altissimum. NCBI lineage: Eukaryota > Viridiplantae > Streptophyta > Magnoliopsida > Brassicales > Brassicaceae > Sisymbrium > Sisymbrium altissimum. Next base: position 20,093 of record OVBI01000272.1, on the reverse strand, counting down.
CAGCACTGTAAAACATTTCCAATTACCCAACCATTTATGTATATAATTTACAAATTACTACAAGTCAACCATTCATCCACGTACATTTAAAATAGATTTGAATACAATGACACACATAAAAAACTTAATTGAATCAAGATAACTTTCTTTCGGAGAGTTCAAGTTGAATCCACTCCACGTACCTTGATCTTATCTCTTAAAATTTTAAAGTAATTTTAAAAAAATTTATAGAGTATTTAATCAATAAAAAAATTTTAAAAAACATTTAAAAATAAGAAATAGGATTCTCATTGGAGATATCGTGAAATAATATAAAGCTTTTGTGCCATTAGTCTACATGTGATTGGTTCAATTAATTTTTTTTTTTTATAAAAAAATAGTTAATTATAGAAATTGTATTAAAATACTAAGATTACATAGTTTATAATCTTTAGATATTCAATTTGAGTTTCTTACCAATGAAAATGCTTGACCAACTGGATTGTTTGACAGTGTTTCCAACCCCAGGTAACAGCTGATCATGGGCCCACAACGTTATAGCCCATGAGATAGACCTTGGTGTATATATAGACTATAGAGTTAAAGTTGAAGAAAACAGTACAAATTAGCAGTAAAAGATTTTGGTACGTTTTAGCATGTTCCCGACGACGGTGGTGGTGTGGGACGTCAACACCTGCATGGTTCCCGAGTGTTGTGACCCTGCTCGTGTTAGCATGTTCCCGACGACGGTGGTGCTGTGGGACGTCAACACCTGTCCGGTTCCCGAGGGTTATGACCCTGCTCGTGTCCGTCAGAGTATCGAATGGGCGTTGATAAAGCGCTGTGGTATTGGTCGAGTCGCCATCTTTGCCGTTGGAAACTTAGAGCACATCTCTCCTCGCGTCTTGAAGGACATCTCTTCCTCTGGAATCCTTCTTAGACACACCCCCGCCGGTTGGTTAATCTTCTTTTATCTCTTTTTGGATTTTTTTTTCTTTTTTTATATAGTTTGAGTTTAGACTCATCTGGCCTTTCGTATTTTCCAGGTGGCGCGGACGTGGAGGAAATGTTGGCCGATTGGAAAATGCGTACTCGACCTCCGGCTAATATACTGCTCATAACCAGTGATGATTCGTGGCTTGCTATGGACAGTACCCCGGAATACACTTTGTTTCATGCAATTCCAGATCCTTCGCCACGGTATGATTATTCCTGTGGCTGTGGATACCGGTGTGAGTGGTTCTGGGAAACCTTACTGCAAGGTGTTTTTTTTTTCTTTCTCAACTCTTCTAACATTGAAATAACTATCAAAACTAAACTGTTTCTGAACTAGTTAGTTTTTTTTTCTGTCCACAGAGAACTCAGCTCCTGTGGAGACAAGTGGCCAGAAACATAATGATGAACCTGCCTGGTTTTGCACAGTATGCACGCTCTCTAGTCAAAGCTGTGATGATTTTATCAGTCATTTGAAGAGTAGAAGACACAAGCATGAGGTTTGTATCATTATTACATTTGTAATTGTCTAACCATCGCCACAATCGTATTAAAATTGTTATACTTTTTTTTCCAGAGGTTGACATATGTGCCTATAGACGAGAACAAAAACCCTACCTTTTTTTGCAAACTCTGCGACTATCCTGGCTACGACCGTTGGAATATGTGCATCCATTACGACAGTGAAGAACATGCACAGAAAGTAAGAATCCTTGCCTCATAGTCTCAGCTTGTATCATTGCATATATTTGTCATTGTAAGAAACTCTCTGTATCAAGCTTTGACCCCATGCATGTTATCTTTGATATGCGTTTGGTTGTTAAGCAGGAAATGGAAGACAAGTCAAGAAGAGGATCAAGTGAGAAAGAGGCTCCCCTCGTCTATCAACAACCCAACACAACTCAAGAAGAGGATTGCGCCAATTCATCTCTTGAACAAGGCGGACAAGGGGAGGTAAGAGAGCATGGCTCTTGTTCTTATCTTTAAGCCATTCCTATAGTCAAAGCTTTTCCTTTTTGTATTAGTACCTGTATCTTGTGGTCTTATCGATACAAGTTAAAATTCAGCAATTCATTCTCTGTCAGATCAAAATGGTCGGAGAAGGAAGAGTCATCACTCGCTACCTAGTCGAATACTGGAACGAGGATCTCAAGGCCGCTAAAGAATCGAAGAAACTGGTACTTTTTTTTCTTCCTTTTCTTCTTGATTTGAATATGAGATGATTCAGAACTATATTCTAGAAATCACATGAAAATGGCCTTTCGTTCCTCAACTATGCAAACCTCAATTCTCTGCTTCACCTCCTAGAAATCATATGAAAATGCCCTTTCGTTTCTCAAATTTGTTATCCTAACTAACCCGTTTTGTATATTGAATCTAATGGACACAGATTGTGATACACTTCACTGCAACATGGTTGCATAGTTTGTACCCACCTTCCCGTCTCATTCGACATATCGTTCGAGAGTATGCAAAGAAGTTCCTTAACGTAGTCTTCTTGGAGGCCAACGTAGACACACTGGGAGTGAGTTTTCATCAATCTTTATTTTCAACATTCAAAACAAAACACCAATGTAATTAAGTAGCAAGTATCCTCTGGCCCTAACTTTCATGTTTGTATTTTCTTCAGTCTGTTGCTGAGGAATTCGATGTCGAGAAATTGCCAACGTTTATCTTCATGAGACAAGACAAGATCCTCGATAGGGTGATTAGACCTCAGGTGGTTGGAGCTGCGATAGATGAAATCCGCATGAAGCTTGAGACGCACTTGGGTGGCGTCGCATCAGCTTGATCATCAGGGTTTATTGATTGTAATGGCAGTGAAAACAAATGAGGGAAAACATCATCAATGTCCAAGTCATCATTGCAATCGATAGACAAATCATCCATGAAACCCATAAAATCAACTTTCTTTGTTCTTCTGCTTTTAAATTTTCAAGGTTTTGTATCACATAGTCATTTTGACTATGTAGATATGTGAAAGATACTAAAATAAATTTGGATTGTGTTGTTATTTCTTGTGTTTGTGTTGTTGTTACTGTTATTGTTATTACTGCTTTTTTTATTATTCGTTAAAGAAGAAGCTAGCTTATGTGTGATACGATGGAAATTAAAGAAACAGAGTGAAAAAGGAGACTGGTCTAATGAAGGTATTGGGGATGTTCTATGGATAGGTAAAAACAGACTAGCATATTGTAAGACTTAAGTTTTTATTGATTTCTTAAATGAAAGAAAACAACTAACCGATCCTACAAATATAAAACCTCACGTATCACGACTCACGAGTGTTTTAAATAGTGAAAAAATATATAAACTGAAAGGAATTGAAGGTCGCAAACTTGTTGAGCTAAACAACAAGTGTCCCGACTCAAATCAAGTTACATCCTCGAACAATGTCTTTTCCTCCACAATCTTGGCCGTACTTCCCATTACTTGTACCCAACTTTCTACTACTTTCTTGATTTTTCCATCTAAAATCTCCACCAATGTAAAAGCTCTTATTGTGCCACCACTCTCGGACTCCGCTGCTCCAACCGGTGTTCCATTTTCCCCAGTTTCTCTCCAACTGTTTCCCTCACAATTTTCATTTGTCTCTTTAACCCTCGGAACTATTGCACCGTTCACATAAACAATCTGGTTGTCACTATCTTGCACAACCATTTCCCGGTTTCCTTTCCCCGATTCCAGCTCTTTGTGCATGTGTCCAAACACAACTAAAGGAACAGACAACGAAGTTGTTTCCTTCAACTGGCGTAATGCCTGCTCTAGATCTATCACCAAACCCAACCACAATCAGCACTATTGGGATTCTGAAGCAATGAAAATGCATGTAAAATGCCCACTGATGCCAAATTTAAAATAATATGGCAGCTTACTTCACCTGGATCACCATGGTCACCGCCTTCGTCACTCCAGTCTCTTCCACATATACTCTCTGCTCGAGAACCAAGACCTGCAAGACAGAAAAACCATTACTTAATCGTTATATGTTCAACCTGACTGGCCAAAGACTAGACCATTGAGAAAGCTTCAAAGTTTGATGCACCTGTTGGCCCGTTATGCGCAAGAATTATAACCGCATGATCTTCCGGTGTTCCAAGTGCAGCTCGACAAATACTTCCAGCACTGGCATCCATATCATGAACTCCATACCTAGAAAGAGATTAGAAAAAGTTTCACTGAATGGTGGTTTTCTCTGACTTAAAACAAACCAGGGTGTTTCATATGCTACCCCTAATCATTAGACTTGTACATTCACATTTCACAGAGACCACCCCCACAAACACAAGATGTTTAAGTACATATATAAAAAGGGCTGCAGCTTCAATAAACTGTCAATTCATTTTATTCCATTACCGAGACCTGTACATCCAAACATCTAGGCAACTCATCTTCTTCTGAAACTAAATTCCTTCCTACGTATTCTTTTTCCAAGAAGAAAAGCTATTACGCCCAATAAATAATTTATATAAAACATAGATGAAGATGCATTTCTGCAATGTAAGTCAAGTGCTAACCTCTTGACAAGCAGCTTTTTCCGATGCAACTGATCTCCTCCATGTGAAAAGGGCCGACCACCAACAATACTGAGCTTAAATGAGGGCAAGTCCATGCGTTGATATCCTACGTGCTCATCACCAAGGCTGATGGTTGCAGAGGCAAATAAAAATTGCACATGAAATTTTTATGGAATCTGTGTCCAGTAAACCGACTACAAGGATAATGATAGAGCTAAGGTTCAGGAAGAGAAAAAAAAAAAAAACAAAAGCTCTTCTTTAGCATGTCAAGATACCAAAAGAAAACAGTTCCTTGGGTTCAACCACCAAACCCTCTCCATAACTCTATCTCCCGGAGATGGGTCTCAGAGTACTCTCTCCTCTATATAAAGAGTTCCCGGAAGGAAGTGCTAACTAAACGACGATTAGACATCAAATATTAAATCAATGTGCTAAACCTATTCGAGCTACTAGATAGTTATCACGAGAAAGCCTAAACATCTGACTTTGGGTTTGGATAGGATGCTCATTAAATACAAGACTTGCAGAACACTAAACAATAACAACCAATGCAGCATGTAAAATCCCCAAGAAAACTAGGTAGAAAAACTGGAGGAGCAAGCAGAATCCATAGGTGACAACAAATGAGGGATTCAAAAGACATAAGCCACAAAGCAGGAAGTGATCATAAGTACTTAATGATGATAGCACGAAAGACAAAAAGCACAAGCAAACAGTGGTAACACTCACATGTCGAGTTGCATTTGAACACCGTTTTGTTTCCTGAAAGAAACAAACAGAAAATAAAAATCCACGATTATGTAAACCGAAGCACAAGACCAAAAGTTCAACAAGAGTGTAAAGCAGAGGAGGGCAAAGTTAGTGCGCAAGAGACCTTGAAAATTTTTGCGTGAACCAGGCATCATGATTGCCCAATATCACTGCTTTAGGGAAAGGAAGAGCGGAAACGCTCTGCACGAGTGGCACATTCTCCTCGCCAAAATCACCTGTTGTTTGATAAAAGTTTCTTTAAGTAATTCAAAATCACTATGAAGACAAGTAGAGAAATTCGAAGTAATAGAGAAAGCAGCTACCTGTGAAGAGCACCAAATCCGGCTGCAAATCAAGTAGAGAACGGGAATTAGGTTTTATAAGAGAGTAAAAGAAAAGGGTTTATGAATACGAAGGAAGTTCAGAAGACCTGCAGTAGCCCAAGAGCCTTTTGATCTTCAGCTAAATTCCAGAAGCCATGCTTTACCAGAAGAGGAAGAGGATATATAAATCAACACAAGAAAAAAGAAGGTGTGAGAGAGAGAGAGAGGGAGGAAATAACAGTACGATGTCTCCGACAACAGCGATTCGGACAAGAGAAGCGGACGCCATTGGAGAACAAACAACAACCCGAGTAATGGTTTGGTTTAGGGCTTTTTTCTTTTTTTCGTCGATTTTATATAAAGGCATCTCCAACCCCACTCTATTTTAGAGTAAGAATTTTTATTTTAAAATAAAAACTCTATTTTAGAGTAAGGTTTTCTCTAACCCCACTCTATATCTTATTCTAAAATAGAATAGAATTTGAGTTTACTTTATATTTAGAGTAATTCTAAAAATTTAATACTAATTCTATTTTGGAGTTACTCTATTTTAGAGTTACTCTATTTTAAAGTTATATATTAAAGAAAACTTTACTTTATTTTAGAGTTATTCTATTATTGAGTAAAAAATAGAGTGGTATATTAGAGATGGTCTAACAGAAACGGTGATTGGGTCCGTAAATACACAAAACATTTAATGGTAAACTTGGTTTTTCCATCCTTTTTTTATTGAAATCATGGCAAACTTGGTTTTTCTGTCCTTTTTTATTGAAATTAAATTATAACATTATAAAGCCCAATTATAGTCCAGACCAAACCAGAAGTATTTTTTTAAGCCCTTAATCCGAGGTTTTGATTCCAACAACAGTCCAGACTTGTTCTGTTCGTTTGTGAGGGGAAAAAGAATCATAAGATCATTCTTTTATACCCTATTGAATGTCGTTTTTCTATAGTTTTATTGCTTTATCTTATTTACCTCCAGCTACAGTATAATGGGCATACATGCTGAGTCAGTACAGGAGACATGTAGAGAAACCTGAACTGTTCATTGATGAAAAAGAAAACGCATAGTACAAGGAATTGGATTTGTTATCTTTTAGACATTTGTAGTATACAGACCCCTCCCAACAAAAAGAAACAAAAAACCCCCCTTGTTTACCAAAAAGAATGCTTCTACTTACTAATACTGCATCAATCAGTTATATCAAGTCTTCTCTTTCAACTCTTCTTTTTCCCCTTCCTTTCCATCTTCTACTGTGACAACTTGAAGACGCTCTGCTAACTGTTCCACAGATGATGTCTCTTCTCCTCCGTCTTCTTTCCTCCCTCCATTTTCTCCCGCCTTTTGCCTCTCTCTCTCGTCATAGTAGCCGAAATCATCCAGGATCGATGTGTGTGACTCGTAATCTTTGAATATTTTGAGCATCTCGATCCCCTGACGCATCTTCACCTGTTAACAGTTCATAAATTAGTTCAGTCACTTCCGCAAAAACTTTAATTCTCTGTCAGTACAAATGGAATGCAAAGTCCAATTCATGCGTTAACCCACTCAAAATCCTTCTCTCCCACTATGACCCTACTCGTCCCTGTTCCATGTTTGGCTTAACGTATCCAGTCCAGACACCAATAGCAAAGCAAGGTTTCTTCTACCATACCTTACATGCCCATCAGTTAAATCAATCATACCAACTCTTCCGGTCCCTCTAATTTAGCTTTCAACAGCTATAAACGTTTAACCTAATTTACATATCCAATGATTGTACAATCAACGCTGAAATATCCACCCTAGTCATGAGAATATTACACACGACTTCTCCACACAAAATCCAACACTTGCAAACAGACACATATCATAAATGGCACCGATATCTAGACAGCAGGTGAATGAATGATCATAAGACAACACATGCAAGATTACGACATATATATGTGCCCACCTCCTGAGAATCTCGGCTATGAGTGACCGGCTTGTTGTCGTTGTTTTGTAAAAGAAGATGACTAAATCGGTTGTTCGGTACATCTTTCACAATATGCCATTTCACTGGGAACTGCCCACTCCACCTGTCTTGCTGCCAGTAAGCAGCATCTTTTTCAAAATCTACAGGTCCAACCATTTCCGCCACCCCACAGAATTGTCCACTAGCATTTACCTGCAACATTCAAACTTTGGTTAAGCTTACTGTTCTCTTGAAGCAAGAGAGGCTTGTCAATTACTGCAAAAAAAAAAAAAAACACACTTATGAAGTAACTATTACATCGCAGAAAAAGCCATACCGAAAAGAACAGAAAGATTGGACATTTTCCAGCCATCTTCTCAGCATCTCGATAAGCAGTATCCAATTTTTTGTTGCCATGTGGGGTGCTGGCCCAGACATTATACTTGATACTTCTGTGGACATTGTCTTCACTAAATGACTTGACGATAAAGAATCTGGCGTTCTTATAATCCGTCACAAACTCAGGATGGTTGTACAAACTGGGATTTGTCCCGGCTGTACTTGAATCATCTGTTGAATCACCAGCAGAAGAAGTAAGTCTGGAACTGTTCTTGCTCTTTACCCTGCTGGAGGCTCTTGGTCCTCGATTACCATAGAGATCACTGGTTGTAGATACAGAACTGTACTCCTTGTCACGCCGTTTGCTTATATCAGGGGCCAATCTGGCTGGATTATCAGCTCCATAATATGAGGCAATAGAGCTTGGACTCTGGTAAGATCCTACATGATAATATCCTCCCAAAGAAGAGCTTGAAGCAACCGCACTCCCATGCAGCGGTAACTGATAGAAGGTGACAAAATAAAAAGTGATAAGCACATAAAGCTGTGAACTAATTGAATTTAACAAGTTTGCCAAAAGACACCTTCATGCTCCGAAACCTTTAACAGGAAGAAAGAAACTAAGGACTGAACGTCAAAACAGAATATGTGCTTGTATGTATTTCAGGGAAAAGCTAGAGAGATATAAACTCGCGAAAACCCTAGTGATACTAACAATCAGTGGCACTTTATTCATTTTCTTCCTTGTAAACAAACCATTAACTAACCAACCCAAATAAAGATATTGTACATCAACCCACGAGGCAAATAGAAAGAAGTTTCAACCTGTGAAGCATTATGGTCGTATGGCCCAAGTATACCCATGGTTTGAGGATAAGGTATAGGGGATGTCAAGGAGTTGCCCACTTGATTCCCAGATAAATTGCTTCCACCATATCCCCCAAAAGGAATCATATAAGCAGATGTTGGGTCATAACGGGAGTTGTCAACACCAATATCTGACTGAGTAAAATGCATAGGCGAAGGAGCACCAAAATGTGGGTAATACGCAGGGGAGATTGGAATTTGGCCTTCCAACATCATAGGTGGGTGGTACGGGTTGAAAGCAAAACCAGGCTGGTACACAAAAGACGAATTTTCATTGTAGACAAGCTGAGAAGAAGAAAAAAGATATAAGTTAATAAAGAAACAAGAGGAAGAAGATAAGAAAACAAAGAGCAAAGTGAAACTAACCTGTGGGACATGCAAACCTTCAGGAGTAGTAGCATATCGTGCATATCCATCCCAACCATTCATGCTCTGTGCATAACCTAAAACAATACAAGTAACATAATGAGCACTCACAGTTACCAAGAAAAGAAGAAAAAAGAGTACTTACCAGAATGTGCAGCATCCCAATCGTACGGATAGAGACTGGTAGGGTTTTGGAGGACGTTATAATACTGAGAGGGATCATGAGAATGACCAACGGAAGTAGAAGAAGAAGAAACGATCCTTTCATCTCCGGGAGAAACCTGTTGGTTAAAAGGAGCGACGACGCATTTAACCTAAGATGAGATTGGCTTTTACAGAAATCAGAATTGAAACAAAAAAAGAAGAAGAATGAATGAATGAATAACCTGGTGCTCGAAGACGGCATTATCAGCCATCACGGGTCGTTCCCCTGCGCGAAGTCAACATTATCTCGTTAGCGGAAAAACGAACATTAAGAGCGATTAACGGCTCTATAATGCTCTCTAGGGTTTGGGTGTCGAATTGGGGATTTTTTTGTTCATAAGGAAAAGGAGATAATGAGAGAGGGGAGGAAGAGAAGAGTGTACCAGAAGAGACGATTCGGTTGCGCTGAGTTCTGGAAGAAGCGGGATCCATGGAAGGTTAAAGCAAAGAGATCTGATGAGAGAGAGAGAGAGAGAGAGAGATCGGGAAAAAAGAGGTTTTTGTGAGAGAGATTGGGCGAATTTTTTAAAAAGACTTCTTTTCCAGCACTCTTGTGGGCCCTCCCGTATTTATTGCGAAAATTTAAGGATTCGTTTTTTTTTTTCTTACATTAAGGCGGTTTCAGCCATTTTTTCCACATACATATGTTTTGTCTCAATGTCCCCCCTCCCGGCCAATAACTACAATACGAGCCACTTGCGTCGTATCGGCTTTTCTTTCTCACAACTCCTCGAAACAAACCCCAAAAAAGTCAAAATGTCTCGTTTTCACCAGTGGCGTATTGACTCATTTATACAAGTATTTGGTAGGCCTTCCGGCATAAATATTTCGTGGCGGATTACGTACGATCACAATTTTACATGTCTCTACTAAGAAAGTGGATTTATATAGGTTTCAAGCGGGCCAAAGCTGTTGGGCCCAAGTTTTAGTGCAAAAAAAGCCTTTAACACTACATTGTTGCTGAGGACTACATGACTTTTGAACAAAGTAATCTCTTCACCCCAATGACCACCAATATGGGCATTATGTGTCCGATTTACTAGCATCTCTTTTGTGTCTGTATGTGTTATTATTCCATTAGATGTATGACTAGGGTACATTGATTGAAAACCCATACTTAACAAAAGAAAAAACACAAACTAAAATTGACTGACGGTAAATCATAGATTCATGAAACAGCTTCTTCCTTGTCATATATTATATAAATAATAATGCACATTTAAACCCCTTCAAGTCGGGTAGACCCGTTCTATATAGCACCAAGAGTTGCATCGCAGCTCAGAGAATTGTACAACATGAGTTTAATTTCCTCGCTCGCTTGTAAAGCATCTGTTTCATCAAACACCAAAACCAATTTAATGTCTCATATCAGAAACTACTTCTTCTATCTCCCTCCCCTCAAAATTCACAAAAGAAACATTATTAAGTATATTAGCGTTGAATGTTTACCTTTGACACCACGTTTAAATTTGCACTCCTCTTCACTAAGCTGTCAAGCTTTTCACCTCGGGTGAGGAGACTATCAATGGTTTCACACTGTAACACAAAACAAAAGTCATTTTTGACAAGTAACCATCGTAAGTTTGAGGGTGCTTTAAGAAGATAGTTCTATTCATTGACGACGAAGCACACAAGTGTCTACGGAATGGTCTACAATCAGGGAACCGGGGGACTGCACTTACAAAGATAATATTGGTCTCATCAAATTCCCTCTGAATATTCAAAAGCTTATCAGCTTCCGCTGGGTCCTGAAGATGCAGAAAGGATTAGATTAATCTCTGTAACTCCAAAATCAATAAGAGGACGAAAGATCTCCCACCAAATAGTACCCCGAAGTTTTCAACAAGTTGTGCAGACCCAGGAAAGGCTCAAACAGTCGCAGGAGTAAAGTATGTAGAGAGTACCTGAAAATTTTCTAGAGCTTCTGCTAAGTATGGCCACTTCTCCTTACAAGATTCCTTTGTAGACCTCCGTGTCTCACCAAAATTTTTCTGGTACTCATCTAGAACCTGCCAAAAACAGAATGTCAACAAAGACCAGATATATTCCTTTCAAACAAGAAGCTACATACACCTACCAGATGTCGGATTTTCACATACCTGATTAAGAAGGGAAAAGGCACCTCGAACAGGATACTGATCGTCCATGAACCCTACGGCGCAGAGGCCGTTTCTGTTGTAAGCGTGCACTATATACTCTATATCTCAAACACGGCGAGTTCAATTACAAAACTAAAAAGAAGGAAAGAGATCCAAGAGAAGAAGAAGAAGAAGACGAACCTTCGTGTTTGACGGATTGGCGCTGGGAAGGAGGAGTTCGGCTGGCGACAATACTGCCGAAAAAGCGAACGAACTCTACGATGTTGGGGTGATAGAAATAGTTGAATCCAGAGAAGTCGAAAGCGTTGGCGAGCATAGGGGGGTTGGGAGTTTTCGGAGCGGGCTTGAAAACAAGCAACGCCGTGATAGACATAACTTCGGTGGTTCGCTGGTTCAGAGTCCTGATCACGAAAACAGAAACAATGAAGTTCCAGTGAGTTGTTAGTATGAGCTAGATACATAGCTGAATCATCACGAGACAGGAACTAAGTCGTAGTTGACAAGATACAGATTTTGTCACAACACAAACATAAATAGAAACTAGAACGAGAACACAGCTTATGAAATTAAGAGAGACACAGAGTGTCGGAGCAGAGAGGATGAAGAAATAGAGAACAAGTACGTTAGAGAGGAGATACCAAAGTCAGAGCAGAGAAGAGGCAAAACAAAGAGGGTACGATTTACTGACGCAGAGAGTAGAGGAGATCGCCCACGATAGATTTTAAGGAAATCAGACTTGAAATTAACCCTTAGCACAAAAAAAGGAAAAGAACCTAACTTCTTAAGGGACTCTTTAAATAGTAAATATGTTCAACAAATATATATCTTAAAAAATTTTAACATTAAAGAAAAATTAATATATAGAAAACATGTGACAGAATGGAGAGAGTTACTTAACTTTTTTTTTTTTAATATCTTTCTTTCTTTTTTACGTTATGGAGTGAGTTACAAGGTAAACAGCAAAAATAGAATATAATGTACGTGTAGGTCATTAAAATTGTTCCTAATGGGTCCAACTAGAAGAATGAAAGAATGAACGAAAGAAAGAAAAGCGCTAAAAAGGGAAGGGAGGAGATAAAAATAGGTGAAGATGGGTGTGTGAGCCATAAATGGCTTAGCCATTAATTAAACTTCTTTTTCTTCGTTCCAATTTTTAAACCCCTTTCTTTCTTTGGCTCCAAGCTTTCGTTTTTCTTCATCCTCTCTTTCACAATCTTAAAACCCAAACGGGGAAAAGAAGCACAAGGAGGCAGAAGAGGAAGGGGCATATGTTCTTGATTTCTAGCTGTGCGAACTCTTTACTTGTCCCTCATATCTCTTTTACATTTTCTCTATGTAATTATGTATCTCATATATAGCCTTTTCATTGGGATACACACATGCAGGATCAATCATGCTGAGGTTTTTCTTCTTTTTCTCTTTTCTCATACACTCTTGTGTTGCGGCCCCCAAAACTCCCGCTGCTGCCGCTGCTGTTCCAGCCAAGAAATGGCTCACCCTTAATGGTATACTTTTCTATAACCTGTCTCTCTTTTTTGGTGATAGCACATGCATGCATGCCCAAAATACATAACATATTGTTTGTTTGTATTTTAAAACCCGTACCTGTTTTTTCTTCATATGTGTTTCAGGAAAAGAGCCTGCGGTTGTAGCGAGAGGCGGTTTTTCTGGACTTTTCCCCGAGTCTAGTGCCTCGGCAAACGACTTGGCTATTAGCACCAGCTCGCCTGGTCTCACAATGTTATGCAATCTTCAGTTGACAAAGGACGGTGTGGGCCTTTGCCTATCTGACATCAGGCTTGACAATGCAAGCACCATATCCACGATCTTCCCCAAAGCCCAGAAGAGCTACAAGGTCAATGGTCAAGACCTTAAGGGCTGGTTTGTCCTTGATTACTTTGCCGACACCATTTTCTCCAATGTCTCTCGTATGTCTTTATTTTTCTCTTTTCTTCCCTTCAATGTACACCACGTCCCCACCACCCCCATACCTTTTCATGTTTTGTATTATTACGCAGTTGTTCAAAACATCTTCTCTCGGCCCAGCATTTTCGACGGCCAGATGCCAATTTCTGCGGTAGAGGACGTCCTAGGAACTAAGCCTCCCAAATTCTGGTTGAGCGTTCAGGTTTATCTTCTTCCCACCTTTGATATTATGATTAACAACCTAAGGAAGGTTCTTATTAAATCCATCAAATAAAAACAAACAATACAAATGTGCAGTACGACGCATTCTACATGGAACATATGCTGAGCGCAGCTGAGTATCTGAAAAGCTTGGGATTCCGTGGCATTAATTTCATCTCTTCTCCAGAGATCGGTTTCTTGAAAAGCATAGGGATGGAAGCAGGAAGGGCCAAGACAAAGCTCATATTCGAGTTCAAAGACCCCGAGGCAGTTGAGCCCACTACCAACAAGAAGTACAGCGAGCTTCTGCAGAACCTCGCAGCTATCAAGGCCTTTGCCTCAGGCATTCTTGTTCCCAAAGACTACATTTGGCCCCTTGACTCGGCTAAGTACCTGAAGCCGGCCTCCACTATTGTGGCTGATGCCCACAAAGCTGGTCTAGAGATCTACGCTTCAGGTTTTGCCAATGATATGCGTACCAGTTTCAACTACAGCTTTGATCCTTCTGCTGAGTATCTCCAGTTTGTGGACAATGGACAGTTCTCTGTTGATGGCATCATTACCGATTTCCCACCAACAGCATCACAAGCCATTAGTGAGATGACTTGTGATCATACCATCCTCATATTATATCTCCTAAAAAATTATTCAAACCACAAAGCTAACGGCACACACTTCTATTCTCTTGCAGGTTGCTTTTCCCACCAAAAGGGAAATCTCCCCAAAGCAGGCCATGCGTTAGTCATAACTCACAATGGAGCAAGTGGAGATTATCCAGGATGCACCGATCTTGCTTATCAAAAGGCGGTCGACGATGGAGCAGATGTGATTGACTGTTCTGTCCAGATGTCCAAAGACGGAACGGCTTTCTGCCATGATTCTGCAGACCTCACAGCTAGCACCACCGCTATGACCACTTTCATGTCCCGAGCCACCAGCGTTCCTGAGATCCAGCCTACCAACGGCGTTTTCTCTTTTGATCTCACTTGGGCAGAGATCCAGTCTCTGAAGCGTAAGTAACTGATTTCTTTCAAATTTTTCTGAAACTATCACATTCTGAGCTAATAACTGGCATTGGGATGTCTCTGTCTCCAGTTCAAATCCAGAGCCCCTACTTAACATCTGGGGGATTCCAGAGAAACCCAGCAAACAAGAATGCCGGGAAGTTCATGACTCTCGTTGACTTCCTTGAGTTCAGCAAAGCAAAGGCAGTCACGGGAGTTCTTATCAACATCCAGGCAAGCCCTTTTTACTTTTAACTCTGAATTAGTGCTCAACGTACTCAAGGCATCTCCACTAACGCCTTGTTTGCTGACAGAATGCTGCTTATCTAGCCTCAAAGAAAGGCCTCGGAATCGTAGATGCAGTCAAGTCCGCTCTGACCAATTCCACACTCGACAAGCAATCGACCCAAAAGGTATTCATTCAGTCAGATGACAGTTCGGTTCTGGCCGGTTTTGAGGCTGTCCCTCCCTACACTAGAGTCTTGAGCATCGACAAGGAAATAGGAGATGCTCCCAGGCCATCCGTTGAAGAAATCAAGAAGCATGCAGATGCTGTCAATCTGAAGAGAAGTTCTCTCGTCACCATCTCCCAAAGCTTTGCCACAGGGAAGACCAACGTAGTGGAGGAAATGCACAAGGGGAATGTCTCTGTTTACGTCTCGGTGCTTAGGAACGAGTACATCTCCATAGCGTTCGACTACTTCTCTGATCCTACGATAGAGCTTGCCACATTCATTGCAGGAAATGGTGTTGATGGAGTCATCACGGAGTTCCCTGCCACCGCCTCCAGATACTTAAGTAAGTTTTAAACCTCTACAAGATCATAATAGAACAAACCAAGATAAAGCTGATAATTTAATATGATGCAAATGCAGGGAGTCCATGCTCAGATTTGAACAAAGAACAGCCCTATGCCATCTTACCTGCAGAGGCTGGTGCTCTACTCTCCGTGGCTGCCAAGGAAGCACAGCCACCAGCTAGTGCCCCAAACCCACCTCTTGACGCCAAAGACGTGATTGATCCTCCTCTGCCTCCCGTTGTAAACTTGGCCTCCAACAATGCAACTGGAGGAGCTCCGCCACATGCTCCTCCTCGTTCAGGCACCGTCGCCACCACTGCTAATCTCGGTCTTTCCTTGTTGACAATGTTGGCCTTGGGACTACTCCTCTTGGCTTCTGCCTAATATAAAGATTGAAGCACATTTTTGCAATATCTTCCTCTCCGCATTGTAGTCCACACCCTGTTGAGACACTAATGCCATATGTCCGTATCATACTTTACCACAACATACATACATACAGATATATATATATATATACATACACAGAAACACACACACACACATACACATTGCGATTAATTAAAGGTCTAACGAAGCCTTCTTTATTGTGTAGGACTGTTGATAATCTACCAATTTGAATTTTTGTCTTCTTTTTGTTTTCCCGACTGACCTTGTGTACCACACTTTCCTGCAGCTGATGCTCTATCAAGATAGCAAAGTGCAAATACAATATAGGTTTTTAACTTAGTGGTCCTGCTTAATCAAATCACCATAGGAAAAATCATTCGCTCTCTCCTAAGATACAAAAAAATGCGAAGAAAAACCAATTGCAAATTTCAGGAAATACTTTACCTGATCTCTTGAGCTGCTTACATAAACATGTACTCCACTTTGCAACGTGGCCTGACTTTATACGTTGTTACTTGCTCCTTTATAATATTACTTCCACTTAGTAAATCTTCAGTTGCTCAAATATATGTATGAATCACAATTATTAATTACCATTCCAGATCTCCTCTTGTATATCTCCAAGGCTTTTCCTCAAAACTTCTGGTGCTAGGGTAGACATCAATAGAAGAAACACAGATCCTAAATTGATAAGAAGTCGATCATTAACGATTAGACATCAATAGAAGAAACACAGATCCTAAATTGATAAGAAGTCGATCATTAACGATTCACAAGTATAGTCAAAAGCTACCAATTAACTCTCCCATCGTGAAGATATAGTCGTGGAGGGAAGGATGATAGTCCAGTCCCGCCCACTCACAAATCCCCACGACTAAGGTTTGCTACTCCAAAAGACATTCATACAGAGAGGAAAAGATTTTTAGATTTTTTCTATGCAAAAGTAGCCACTTTGGCTCTTGTCCAATTTTGAAGAAGAGAACGGGAACACACATGAGGTAATCAAATGACATTTGCTTATTGCAGCCAGCTAAACCCTCAAGAAGAGATCTGGCCCGACATGTAAGATGTAATTGCGTTTGCGTTTATTGCTTTGTAATTACAATAACTTATACCTTTCCCTATTTTACAAGTTAGCTTTGCCGTTAGGTGACAAGTTAAAAAAGAAGAAAAAATATTACTGCCCTTAACATCTCACTTCTCCTGTTGTCTGGAAACCCCATGGTTAAGCCGGACCGCCTCACCGGTCCAGTCCACCTATTTACTTTCCTTTGCCATCTAAGAAAC
Source organism: Sisymbrium altissimum (assembly GCA_900406495.1). Lineage (NCBI taxonomy): Eukaryota > Viridiplantae > Streptophyta > Magnoliopsida > Brassicales > Brassicaceae > Sisymbrium > Sisymbrium altissimum. Next base: position 3,111 of record OVBI01000272.1, on the reverse strand, counting down.
AGGAAGAAGCGTTTTTTCATGCAGCGGTTTTTTCCTCCAGAGGCTCCTTCGTTTCTTTATCTAATCCACTTATTTTTGTTTTCTCCTTCTTAACCTGTTCCTCCAAAGACAAGGGCTTCCTGCTTTCTTTATCTAATCCACTTATATTTGTTTTCTCCATCTTAACTTGTTCCTCCAAGGACAAGGGCTTCCTGCTTTCTTTATCTAATCCACCTGTTTTTGATTTCTCCTCTTCAGCCTTCTTCTTAGCTTCCGCCTCAAGTTGTTTACCGTTTTCTTCATGCGCACGATTGAACAATCTTACAAAGTTTAGAAGAGTCGACACCACTGCAGTGTGCAACCACTAGATAGATTCAGATAACTTTAAAACACCTTGTTTCACATAAAGGCTACATATATATACAATCTTGTATATGCAGACCTTGTTCAAAAGGGCACTTCGCAGGGTCTTCACCAAAGTAGAGAATTAAGCCATCCACGTTTCTTCCCTGCGATACATAATTTATTTATTCTGACCAAGTCTCAACCAAAGATAGAGCAGAGCATGTAATATATCTATTGCACACTGGATTTTTGGTGACATACCACTCCTGAATAGAGTGAAGCCAAGGACCTTACTTCCGCTTCCGCATAATGAAGGAACTCCTTCAATATCTGCAAAACAAATAAAAAGGGAATATATATGTGAATCAATTATCAACTCCCTAACTGTTCATGTAGCTCCATTATCAACACATTTATCGCCTGGTTTTGTAAGTTACTACCATCTAACTGCCCTGTTAGCTGTTCTACAGCACATTCCATTCAAAATTTATTAGCCACATAATTCCGGGATCACAACCCGTACTGACTATCCTACATAGCCTACTTGTCCTTCTTATGACTTGATTGTTCTCCCAGAAAACGGTCTGCATTCTTATATACATTTAGGTCTGTACATATTTTCTGTTCCTTTTGAGAAAGCCTTGAAGAGGGAACTAGTGATCGAACAGAGATACCTTGTTAAAGTTGTGTGAGATTGGGCCATCATTTTCGGACAAGGAGAGTTCCTGTACGACTTTCTCTAGTCCCTTGTTTATAGCTTGCATTTCCTCAGCCAAAAACTTAAGTTGAATCTGTATCAAAGTTCAGAAAATTAACACAGTTTTCAAGTTTTCTTATCGATGTACGCAGAAACTGCAGATGAAATGCGAAAGCTAAGTACCTTTGTCGCAGGCTCCAGTGAGGATAAATCTTTTGTGAAATCCAAAACTTCCGGCATTTTCTCAGCAAGAATCTGCAGAGAATCCATCAGACTATATCTTTCTCTCCTAGTATATCCACGGAGCTACAGAAGCACTATAGGAGCATACCTTGCATAAATAATGCATCAGAGTCATACGGTTATTACGCGCCCGTGTTTCACTGAGTTTTGGCAGACTGTCCAATTTAAACCCAACCGCAGCACCTAGACAGAAAATAATTTCAGCGCGGGATAAATGATAAAACCCAGAGTTTATGCGTTCCATTTCCAAACTCACCCCTAGCCGTCCCTTGGTTTAGGGCGTTTCCAAGGGACAAAATTGTCTGCATGATTCTTTTGAATTTCTCAGAATTCTTTATCTGATGAAAAGAGGAACCGCAACATTTGTGAGGTATGTTTAATCATGCTGGGAGATCACCTAGACGACAAGTTGAGTCTGACTTACCTGTTCTGCTGCGGAGTTCACAACACTTAGACTATTCCTGAGTTCAGAAATCTAAGAAAGTGTTCACTAGTGACCATAAGTACCAAAATCAAAGCTCCGCACAATCATAATTAGTAGGGTATCAATTTTCAAACCTGAGAACCAAACTGAATTTTGAATGAGAATACCCTGAGCTTGGTTTCCACTCGTGGGACTTTCATCATCTCTAAGAAGAACTGTCCAAACAATTTCAAGAAGCATACTTGGTGTTATCACTGTAATGGCTACTCCAATAATGGCTACTCTAATGGCTACAACAATAAAACCAAAAGTTTTTCCAAGTTTTGTACCAGTTCGCATTTTCCAAGCTTGTCCTTGTCACCATTGTAACCCTACAAAACAAGCATAAAATGAAGATAAATCAGAGGGACATACAAAAGGTGGATCACAGATTACCCAAATTTTATTCTTGTAAAGATTACTGACTTTCGGAATCATACAGTACAACATTAGTCAGGAGTGCACTTCTTATACCTTAAGTAATTCCATTTCTTCTCTTGTTGGACAAAACTTAATTAGATTCTCAACCTGATCAGCATCAAGAGCCGATTCCTCCAGGTTAAGCACTGAGTACTGCCAATATTTACAGAGGTAGTTTAGCTTTTAATTTCCATTGACATTTTACCCGATTAAACTGCCACCATTACAGAGCTTAATTTTACCATCAAATCCTGCAGAGGTACTTTCACTTTTGAAAGCATAATTTCACAATTATACGCTCGCCTGTGTTCAATCTGCAAGATAGAGTTTCTCATAATTTTCAGTGTGCTCAACCAAAGACATATCAGAACCGACACAAACACGGACACACATGTTAACTATTAAACACATAATTTACCAGTTGGACTTTCTCGGGTTTAGGTCCACGAGAGCTTAGTCTCGACTTTCCTGCCTGCTCTGGAGCAGATGCGGAGAAAAGACTTTCAAGCTCAGTCATGTCAATCTCAGGAGCCCTGAACCAACAGGTAAGAACTAACTGGCTTAGAAATCATACAAGAACCGGAGGCATAAGAGAAATAACTAACAACAAGATGAACAATGCATACTTAGAAGCTTCGCTAGACATTTGTGTTTCAGCCCATAAGCTCCCATTGACAGCTCTTGTCAGTTTCAACCAGTGGTATGGCTTCAACTTTTTGGCCGTATTATTCTTTGAATTTACACGTAACATTCGGCCTTTTCCTGATGAAAGAGATCCAGCTGGTAAAGCAGGTGTCGGAGGCACACCAGTACCAGAAGATGGGGTTCCCAACTTTGGAGGAGGCGGAGGTGGTGCTGATGGTGACCTTATCTGTCCTAACGGTGGTGGAGGTGGTGCTGACGGTGCCTTCATCTGGCCTAGTGGTGGTGGAGGTGGTACGTTTGGAGGGGGAGGAGGGGGAGG